>OY743227.1:15002348-15266093 GCA_963555765.1 Orthonevra nobilis | reverse complement strand
CAACCTTTATTTGAAGGAAATATCGAGAAAAAAGGTTGAGGCAAAATCGCCTTTTTTCATCATTTTTCGTGGACTATAGCCCAGGATCTTAAATGCACTTTTTTCATAAATTTGGGTTTCATAAAAACTGAGTATGTGATCCTAAAAGAGGCTTCAAACTGAGCGCAAATATACTGAATTTTAGAAAAACAACCTTTTTTTGAGGGAAATATCGAGAAAAAAGGTTAAGGCAAAAGTCGCCTTTTTTCATCATTTTTCGTGGACTATAGCCCAGGATTTCAAAATTCACTTTTTTGCGATTTTGGGTTTCATAAAAACTGAGTATGTGATCCTAAAAGAGGCTTCAAACTGAGCGCAAATATACTGAATTTGAGAAAAACAACCTTTATTTGAAGGAAATATCGAGAAAAAAGGTTGAGGCAAAAATCGCCTTTTTTCATCATTTTTCGTGGACTATAGCCCAGGATCTTAAAATGCACTTTTTTCATAAATTTGGGTTTCATAAAAACTGAGTATGTGATCCTAAAAGAGGCTTCAAACTGAGCGCAAATATACTGAATTTTAGAAAAACAACCTTTTTTTGAGGGAAATATCGAGAAAAAAGTTTAAGGCAAAAGTCGCCTTTTTTCATCATTTTTCGTGGACTATAGCCCAGGATTTCAAAATTCACTTTTTTTGCGATTTTGGGTTTCATAAAAACTGAGTATGTGATCCTAAAAGAGGCTTCAAACTGAGCGCAAATATACTGAATTTTAGAAAAACAACCTTTTTTTGAGAGAAATATCGAGAAAAAAGTTTAAGGCAAAAGTCGCCATTTTTCATCATTTTTCGTGGACTATAGCCCAGGATTTCAAAATTCACTTTTTTTGCGATTTTGGGTTTCATAAAAACTGAGTATGTGATCCTAAAAGAGGCTTCAAACTGAGCGCAAATATACTGAATTTGAGAAAAACAACCTTTATTTGAAGGAAATATCGAGAAAAAAGGTTGAGGCAAAAATCGCCTTTATTCATCATTTTTCGTGGACTATAGCCCAGGATCTTAAAATGCACTTTTTTCATAAATTTGGGTTTCATAAAAACTGAGTATGTGATCCTAAAAGAGGCTTCAAACTGAGCGCAAATATACTGAATTTTAGAAAAACAACCTTTTTTTGAGGGAAATATCGAGAAAAAAGGTTAAGGCAAAAGTCGCCTTTTTTCATCATTTTTCGTGGACTATAGCCCAGGATTTCAAAATTCACTTTTTTGCGATTTTGGGTTTCATAAAAACTGAGTATGTGATCCTAAAAGAGGCTTCAAACTGAGCGCAAATATACTGAATTTTAGAAAAACAACCTTTTTTTGAGGGAAATATCGAGAAAAAAGTTTAAGGCAAAAGTCGCCTTTTTTCATCATTTTTCGTGGACTATAGCCCAGGATTTCAAAATTCACTTTTTTGCGATTTTGGGTTTCATAAAAACTGAGTATGTGATCCTAAAAGAGGCTTCAAACTGAGCGCAAATATACTGAATTTTAGAAAAACAACCTTTTTTTGCGAAAAATATCGAGAAAAAAGCTTGAGGCAAAAGTCGCCTTTTTTCATCATTTTTCGTGGACTATAGCCCAGGATCTTAAAAAGCACTTTTTTCATAAATTTGGGTTTCATAAAAACTGAGTATGTGATCCTAAAAGAGGCTTCAAACTGAGCGCAAATATACTGAATTTTAGAAAAACAACCTTTTTTTGAGGGAAATATCGAGAAAAAAGGTTAAGGCAAAAGTCGCCTTTTTTCATCATTTTTCGTGGACTATAGCCCAGGATTTCAAAATTCACTTTTTTGCGATTTTGGGTTTCATAAAAACTGAGTATGTGATCCTAAAAGAGGCTTCAAACTGAGCGCAAATATACTGAATTTTAGAAAAACAACCTTTTTTTGAGGGAAATATCGAGAAAAAAGCTTGAGGCAAAAGTCGCCTTTTTTCATCATTTTTCGTGGACTATAGCCCAGGATCTTAAAATGCACTTTTTTCATAAATTTGGGTTTCATAAAAACTGAGTATGTGATCCTAAAAGAGGCTTCAAACTGAGCGCAAATATACTGAATTTTAGAAAAACAACCTTTTTTTGAGGGAAATATCGAGAAAAAAGCTTGAGGCAAAAGTCGCCTTTTTTCATCATTTTTCGTGGACTATAGCCCAGGATCTTAAAATGCACTTTTTTCATAAATTTGGGTTTCATTAAAACTGAGTATGTGATCCTAAAAGAGGCTTCAAACTGAGCGCAAATATACTGAATTTCAGAAAAACAACCTTTTTTTGAGGGAAATATCGAGAAAAAAGCTTGAGGCAAAAGTCGCCTTTTTTCATCATTTTTCGTGGACTATAGCCCAGGATCTTAAAATGCACTTTTTTCATAAATTTGGGTTTCATAAAAACTGAGTATGTGATCCTAAAAGAGGCTTCAAACTGAGCGCAAATATACTGAATTTTAGAAAAACAACCTTTTTTTGAGGGAAATATCGAGAAAAAAGCTTGAGGCAAAAGTCGCCTTTTTTCATCATTTTTCGTGGACTATAGCCCAGGATCTTAAAATGCACTTTTTTCATAAATTTGGGTTTCATAAAAACTGAGTATGTGATCCTAAAAGAGGCTTCAAACTGAGCGCAAATATACTGAATTTTAGAAAAACAACCTTTTTTTGAGGGAAATATCGAGAAAAAAGCTTGAGGCAAAAGTCGCCTTTTTTCATCATTTTTCGTGGACTATAGCCCAGGATCTTAAAATGCACTTTTTTCATAAATTTGGGTTTCATAAAAACTGAGTATGTGATCCTAAAAGAGGCTTCAAACTGAGCGCAAATATACTGAATTTTAGAAAAACAACCTTTTTTTGAGTGAAATATCGAGAAAAAAGGTTGAGGCAAAAATCGCCTTTTTTCATCATTTTTCGTGGACTATAGCCCAGGATCTTAAAATGCACTTTTTTCATAAATTTGGGTTTCATAAAAACTGAGTATGTGATCCTAAAAGAGGCTTCAAACTGAGCGCAAATATACTGAATTTTAGAAAAACAACCTTTTTTTGAGGGAAATATCGAGAAAAAAGGTTGAGGCAAAAATCGCCTTTTTTCATCATTTTTCGTGGACTATAGCCCAGGATCTTAAAATGCACTTTTTTCATAACTTTGGGTTTCATAAAAACTGAGTATGTGATCCTAAAAGAGGCTTCAAACTGAGCGCAAATATACTGAATTTTAGAAAAACAACCTTTTTTTGAGGGAAATATCGAGAAAAAAGCTTGAGGCAAAAGTCGCCTTTTTTCATCATTTTTCGTGGACTATAGCCCAGGATCTTAAAATGCACTTTTTTCATAAATTTGGGTTTCATAAAAACTGAGTATGTGATCCTAAAAGAGGCTTCAAACTGAGCGCAAATATACTGAATTTTAGAAAAACAACCTTTTTTTGAGGGAAATATCGAGAAAAAAGCTTGAGGCAAAAGTCGCCTTTTTTCATCATTTTTCGTGGACTATAGCCCAGGATCTTAAAATGCACTTTTTTCATAAATTTGGGTTTCATAAAAACTGAGTATGTGATCCTAAAAGAGGCTTCAAACTGAGCGCAAATATACTGAATTTTAGAAAAACAACCTTTTTTTGAGGGAAATATCGAGAAAAAAGCTTGAGGCAAAAGTCGCCTTTTTTCATCATTTTTCGTGGACTATAGCCCAGGATCTTAAAATGCACTTTTTTCATAAATTTGGGTTTCATAAAAACTGAGTATGTGATCCTAAAAGAGGCTTCAAACTGAGCGCAAATATACTGAATTTTAGAAAAACAACCTTTTTTTGAGGGAAATATCGAGAAAAAAGCTTGAGGCAAAAGTCGCCTTTTTTCATCATTTTTCGTGGACTATAGCCCAGGATCTTAAAATGCACTTTTTTCATAAATTTGGGTTTCATAAAAACTGAGTATGTGATCCTAAAAGAGGCTTCAAACTGAGCGCAAATATACTGAATTTTAGAAAAACAACCTTTTTTTGAGGGAAATATCGAGAAAAAAGGTTGAGGCAAAAATCGCCTTTTTTCATCATTTTTCGTGGACTATAGCCCAGGATCTTAAAATGCACTTTTTTCATAAATTTGGGTTTCATAAAAACTGAGTATGTGATCCTAAAAGAGGCTTCAAACTGAGCGCAAATATACTGAATTTTAGAAAAACAACCTTTTTTTGAGGGAAATATCGAGAAAAAAGGTTGAGGCAAAAATCGCCTTTTTTCATCATTTTTCGTGGACTATAGCCCAGGATCTTAAAATGCACTTTTTTCATAACTTTGGGTTTCATAAAAACTGAGTATGTGATCCTAAAAGAGGCCTCAAACTGAGCGCAAATATACTGAATTTTAGAAAAACAACCTTTTTTTGAGGGAAATATCGAGAAAAAAGCTTGAGGCAAAAGTCGCCTTTTTTCATCATTTTTCGTGGACTATAGCCCAGGATCTTAAAATGCACTTTTTTCATAAATTTGGGTTTCATAAAAACTGAGTATGTGATCCTAAAAGAGGCTTCAAACTGAGCGCAAATATACTGAATTTTAGAAAAACAACCTTTTTTTGAGGGAAATATCGAGAAAAAAGCTTGAGGCAAAAGTCGCCTTTTTTCATCATTTTTCGTGGACTATAGCCCAGGATCTTAAAATGCACTTTTTTCATAAATTTGGGTTTCATAAAAACTGAGTATGTGATCCTAAAAGAGGCTTCAAACTGAGCGCAAATATACTGAATTTTAGAAAAACAACCTTTTTTTGAGGGAAATATCGAGAAAAAAGCTTGAGGCAAAAGTCGCCTTTTTTCATCATTTTTCGTGGACTATAGCCCAGGATCTTAAAATGCACTTTTTTCATAAATTTGGGTTTCATAAAAACTGAGTATGTGATCCTAAAAGAGGCTTCAAACTGAGCGCAAATATACTGAATTTTAGAAAAACAACCTTTTTTTGAGGGAAATATCGAGAAAAAACGTTGAGGCAAAAATCGCCTTTTTTCATCATTTTTCGTGGACTATAGCCCAGGATCTTAAAATGCACTTTTTTCATAACTTTGGGTTTCATAAAAACTGAGTATGTGATCCTAAAAGAGGCTTCAAACTGAGCGCAAATATACTGAATTTGAGAAAAACAACCTTTATTTGAAGGAAATATCGAGAAAAAAGGTTGAGGCAAAAATCGCCTTTTTTCATCATTTTTCGTGGACTATAGCCCAGGATTTCAAAATGCACTTTTTTTGCGATTTTGGGTTTCATAAAAACTGAGTATGTGATCCTAAAAGAGGCTTCAAACTGAGCGCAAATATACTGAATTTTAGAAAAACAACCTTTTTTTGAGGGAAATATCGAGAAAAAAGTTTGAGGCAAAAATCGCCTTTTTTCATCATTTTTCGTGGACTATAGCCCAGGATTTCAAAATGCACTTTTTTCATAAATTTGGGTTTCATAAAAACTGAGTATGTGATCCTAAAAGAGGCTTCAAACTGAGCGCAAATATACTGAATTTGAGAAAAACAACCTTTATTTGAAGGAAATATCGAGAAAAAAGTTTGAGGCAAAAATCGCCTTTTTTATCATTTTTCGTGGACTATAGCCCAGGATTTCAAAATGCACTTTTTTTGCGATTTTGGGTTTCATAAAAACTGAGTATGTGATCCTAAAAGAGGCTTCAAACTGAGCGCAAATATACTGAATTTGAGAAAAACAACCTTTATTTGAAGGAAATATCGAGAAAAAAGGTTGAGGCAAAAATCGCCTTTTTTCATCATTTTTCGTGGACTATAGCCCAGGATTTCAAAATGCACTTTTTTTGCGATTTTGGGTTTCATAAAAACTGAGTATGTGATCCTAAAAGAGGCTTCAAACTGAGCGCAAATATACTGAATTTGAGAAAAACAACCTTTATTTGAAGGAAATATCGAGAAAAAAGGTTGAGGCAAAAATCGCCTTTTTTCATCATTTTTCGTGGACTATAGCCCAGGATTTCAAAATGCACTTTTTTTGCGATTTTGGGTTTCATAAAAACTGAGTATGTGATCCTAAAAGAGGCTTCAAACTGAGTGCAAATATACTGAATTTGAGAAAAACAACCTTTATTTGAAGGAAATATCGAGAAAAAAGGTTGAGGCTAAAATCGCCTTTTTTCATCATTTTTCGTGGACTATAGCCCAGGATTTTAAAATGCACTTTTTTCATAAATTTGGGTTTCATAAAAACTGAGTATGTGATCCTAAAAGAGGCTTCAAACTGAGCGCAAATATACTGAATTTGAGAAAAACAACCTTTATTTGAAGGAAATATCGAGAAAAAAGGTTGAGGCAAAAGTCGCCTTTTTTCATCATTTTTCGTGGAATATAGCTTTTTTATTCGCAATTACTGCTATCAGCTTTTGAATTAATTCTGCGTAGTATGCTCCTGTAATAGTTTTTGCTTTTTAAGATAACCGATTAAGATAACTCCGTGACCATCCCAAAAAACAGTCGAATTCAATTTTCCAGCCGAAAAAACAGTTCCCCCTTTGCAGTCCACTGTTTTGAATGAATTTTTATTTTGGGCGCGAAATGGCGAATTCGAGTAATTAATCGGTGGCAAAACTCGGATTTATTGCGCCCAAAAATGCACCCAAAAATGCGCCAAAAGAGCGTGGGGCGATCTAACATGAGCAAACGCAGCACACCACGCGCGGACAGCTTAAAGATTGATTTAGTAGATAACAAACACGTTCTGTGGATATTTTCATAATCGCTCCCACTTTCATTTGGCGATCGCCTAGCACCATTTGGTTGCAGTTTTTAGGATGTCCCGTTCGTTCATCGTCTATCAAGCTCGTATGGCTACGTTTAAATTCAGCCGCCCAAAATTTTAGTATGGTAAATGCGTCCCCATACACAGAGTTCAGCTTATCTTTGATTTGTGTAGGCGTATTGTGTATTCAAAAGAAAAAATTTAATGACAACTCGATACTCAATTTTTGCCATTTTCACAAAAAATCTCACATCGACTAATTCTCTTTTTTTCTATCTCGGAAGACAATGTTTTCTCAGGACCAGATATCTTTAGAATTTTCACAGGGTTCTTTTCGATATACCCATGATCTCCTATTCGTTTTACAATGAACAAGAACTGGTCTAAGAGGTTTACAAAGAGTGTTTTTAAAAAGGTAAACAATCTTTGCAACTAAAATCTTAACCAGATGAAAAGCTAATAAGAAAATAATTAATATAAAAAGTCTTCCACTTTGTGTAAATAAATTAATTGAAAACGATGTCATTGGTCCTTTTGTATACACTTCTTACAATGTTTATAATTGCAGATAACATACACCTAACGACGATCAGGGATTTTACACACTTTTTTAACTTGAGATGAAATTTATTTTCTAATATCGCTTTGCTTTTTGCCATCAAAGAATCGTACGATTGTCGAATTCTGAGAACAATTTGCAATTTTGTATAGAAAAGTTTAAGTAAGATCAACAAATGAATAAAAAAGAAAGCTTACCAAAACAAAAATCGCTCATTCAAAGGTTTCACTAAAAAAATACAAATAACATAAATTTATTTGAAAAAGCTATTAAGAAACCGACTCGATCATTTATATAGTAAGTTTGCCTTGACCAATTGATTGTTATTTATTATCCATTAATAACCAATCGATTACCATGCTATTATTTTAACCCAAAAAAACCTCTTATCTCTTATCTCTGATGCAACCAACACCCCTGTGAGTGCCATAAATCCCATTCCCAGCATACCAGCTCACTGTCTCGCTAAAACTAGTTTCCATATGAAAATATCATCTCACTTAAAATAAATAACAATAAAAACCATTTCATGTGTCGAACCTCCGAAACTCTGGCAACCGATGCGGCCGGCAAACAGAAAAAAAATATAAGTTAAAACAACCAGCAGCCGCTGGTATCATCGCCTCCGCGCTTTATGTGAGTTATTATCCTCCACACACTTTTCGGACACAAAAAATGCGACAAAATATCAAGCGGCATTTATCAACCGATAATGATGAAAGGCAAGCCACTGAACCAGCCAACCAGCCAGCCAGCTAAGCAATTCCAATTGATAATAATAATGGTGATGAAGATTACAATCTAAGCTCAAGGGGATGGAGAAAGGAAGTCTTTCCGAATGTCACCAAAGGATCGGGGGGTGAAGTAGAGTTGTTAATTAATATTCATCTACCATAGCAACGTTACGTCTCTGTCGTTCTGTGTCCCACAGGATCACACAAAACTTTGTTCCTATTGCCGAGAGTAGTTCTTACAACCTGAACAATTAATCAGTCTTAATTTGGAGGTGACTCTGACTTCCACCAAAAATAAGAAAAAAAAAACTCCGAAACAGATACCAAAAGAGGATGTGAATACCAAATTGGGGAGGGGCCGAGCAACCGGCAGACAACAATTTTGTCTTTCGTTTGGCCGCAAATCACGCATAAATCCAATGATCGTTTTGTTGAAAGATTTATGCTGATCATATGCGACTTATTCTAGAAAATTAATTTATTGTGCGTGCCGCGTAAGCATATGTTAATCCAAACATGTTGAGGTGGACAACAGCGAAAACTAAATGAGATGTACGAGTATTTCGGTAAACAGTTCGTTCGTTGTTGCTTCGATGGTTCGTTGGCTTGTTTACGTTTGTACCGATTTGGGTGCGAACGATGATATAAGATGGTCGAGTGTAAAGCTTTCATTGACTACAACAATCTGGAAGCTGGAGGATTTCAAAAATTGATTAAACGATTCGACCGAGTGGTGCGGCGCGCGGTTTGTCTACGGTTCATGCGTTTTGTTTCTTACCTCAGAAGTGCTGTAAATCTCTCTTGAGACAAACCTTTCAATATGCTTGCATTAATTAGTTTATTGTTAAGTAGATTCTGATCCGATTTTTACAGTTGAAGTTCGATGTACGATGTTGAGGCAGCTATTCAAGGAAGAATAATGATGTGGAAGTAGTCCCAAAGGAAATTATAAATTTTAAAGGAAAAAAAAATATGTCGACTAACGAAGGTGATTATATTGTAAGCATCTAGTCTAGTGACAGTTTGATTATTTATTGTTTTGAATGACTTCTGAATCAGTTACGATGATTTTCTAATTTATTACGAATTTCGAGAGCTGGAGTCGGAGAAATTTTTCTTGAACATGGGAGCAAGTTAGTTTTCTAGTTCGCACCTCAACTCTTTTGATTGTAAATGACATCAGTCGCATTGATGAATCGAATTTTGATTTGATTACATATAGTTTGACTTGGTTAACACGAAATATTAATTTTTCTGTTGTATTTTTATCATGACTCATTTGGTTCAAAGAAAATTGTTCGATAATCGAGCATTATGGTGGGAAAAGTGAAAAATGAAAAATATCCTGAAATATTTTTTTTCTTAAGAATACATACGTTCCTTGGACCAGAAAAATTCCACAAAAGCTCTATAGAAGAGTATGGCTAAAAAAATTCATATGCCAGGAAATGATTCAATATTAAGTTGTTTTCAGAATCGAATAAATTTAATTTTTTTTGCTTTATTTATGTCGTCATGCTGCAGCACGTCCAAATGCATCAAAGTAAATTGAACAACTAAAACGAACTATCAAAGGCTCCACGGCAGTCTAGTGCATCATCATTATATAAATTATAGCCACCTTGATACATTTGTTTAATGATAGAAGGTGGAAAACAGCTTAATTCATCGATAAGGCTCAGATAGACATATAGACTCCAATAATATATTTTTTCGGTCTCCATGCATTTTGTATCTGAGTGGTCCTCGAACTCCGTGGGATGCACCAAGTTTTGGATGGAGTACAAAAAGTGTCAACCTCCTCATTTACAGTGATAGACAGAAATGTGGCATTTTAAACAAACTAGAAATAAGTTAACTCAAATTTGACAAAACCGAAACTGCGGCCCAAGGACAAGCCGAATGAAAATAAGCTGAATCTCAGTTGGAAACATACCACAAATTCACCAATTTTTGCAAATAGGTTTTCAAATACATGTATAGTTCAAAGCACATTGATCTGTCGCCATAACCACTATGTAAACGTATAAATACTAAGAATTTACTGCTGGCAGAAAAAATATTTACCGGCTCGCGTCTTTAAATTGATACAAAGCCAAATCCGATTTTTCACAATCTACATAAAACTAAAAACTTGGCTCAACAACAAGCGCCACCTTCTTTAAACTACACCCGCCGACATAACCACCCACGAGTAACAATAGCCACATTGGTGTCTGTGAACCTATGACTTGTGTGTTTTTTTCTTTTTTTTTACACCAAAGCCTCAGACGAATTCCCATCAATCATATTTCGCGCACATAAATCCCCTCAAAATGCCCATTTGCCCAGAGTTAAATTTGCATTTTGTTGAGCGACCTGCGGCGTAGTCGTCGCCAGTGATCGGTCCCCTGCTAAAACTGAACCTCGTTACAGCATTTGGACGTTTTGCAGTGTTGCAACATTGTTGGCTGTCTTTCTCGCTAAATAGCTCTTTAAAAGTTGATGGCTTTTATGGGCCATTTCGCCAGAGAGCAACGGCGACGCATGACATGTTCCAGCATTGGTTTCATTATCCACATCCCACACCCCTTAGCGCAGCAACAAACAATAAACCAAACGAATCGACCATCAATTGCAAGAATGTTGCTAAAACTACTGCTGCTAACACTGTTGTTGTTGTTATTATTATTGTTGTTGGCTCTCGGTCGCCAATCCGCTTAAATCTCATGTATGGACCTTTGAAATGTATTTGGTATTTGAGTCTTGCCTTGAATGTGCGCTTGAATTGCCGAACGGGGCAACTTTACGACCGCCTTGAGGTATCGTCGTCGTAGTCTGCGCTATAAACTGGCAATAAAAATGTTTCTCATTTCAAATGATTCGAGCTGAGACAGTGTCCTTTCCAGGTTGGATGCACTTCCTTGATGGATTCTCCATAGCACAAGAGGTCATTCGTACCTTCGTTCCTTAGTTGTTCCTCCATCGAGTGATTTATTCATTCGCCCAGTGGTCGGTGCAATACACACGTCAATCGGATAACTAATCTTGAGCACTTAAGCCCGCTGTAGACTCACGCATTGAACGGCCCTTTGGCTTCGCTTGTGGGCGCTAGTTGCCCAGTTACGAAACAACTATGCGACGACCAAAAGTGTGCGTTTTTATTGTCCAAGTTAAGTACGCAATGTGTACAATTTTACGACTACTTTGCTTCGGCAACAATGTTGCGTTGCTGAGCAATCTGGCTTAAGCGCATAAAAATGTTGCAAGCCAACGCAATGTGATAATCCCTGTGTGTTAGCTGCTTCGGAGACACCATTAACTCTACGAATAAAATCGTCAGGAGAAAGGAGCAAAACAAAAAGTCCATAGATGAGAACCGATAAGGGGCAACAACAAAAAACGCATGGAGGATGACATCAAAGAATTTCATGGATTCACATTTATTTTTTTTTTTATTAGTCCAAAAGGAGAGCATCAAGAAGTGACAAGGAGCATCGTCCCATTTGGGAGACCAATTAAGAGGTTTTGATTAAGATTTCAGGAAAAATGTGGTTCATTATGTTTTGTGGCCTTATCTGGTGGACAAGCGCAAGTGTCAAGCGCAGTCAAATTTTTTCGTCGGCATGGTGTGGACAGATCTGGTGTTGGAGAAGCGATGCATGTTTAATGTTATCTTTCCATCTCGAAGATGTTAAGGTTGTTTTCAAAATCGATGTCGTTTGTTGGTTTCTCTTTTTTTTCTCCTCTCTTGTTTCGTGTTTTTTGTTTTTGTTTAAGTGAAATTGATTTATGTTGTCAAACATACAGATGGTGGATGGTTCTAAAATTTATTGAGGAATTTGTATAAATTGTTTCGTTTTATGGGTTTCGGGTAACATAAACGGTAGTATTCAATTTTCGGTAGTCCTAGCATGCTAACCATTTATGTGCGGCAGTCATTTGAATAAGTTTCGATTTAAGGTTGCTTGAAAATTTTCTTGTGGGCATTGTAAATTGGCTACAAATTTTTTTCTGCGATGTTTTTAAGCCTCAGACACAAGCCTCGCTTTTTTACTGTTTTTCATTTCATCGCTCATGATGGAGACTTAAGAATTTAAAAAACTTGGCGGAAAAATGAAATCTAAAACATATTTTCGACGTGATTCTTAAGACTGTTAGGAAGATCTCTGTACCCTGAAACCAAGGTATCTGATGTTACAAGTATCAAATTACAAACGTCTTCATTGCAAACATTTCCTTGAAAATCCCTCGCGGTATTTTTTAAAATCTATATTTATAGTGTATTGTGCTTCTCCGGATAGTTGATGTTTCGCAAGAAGTGCTTCAAAAATAATACCTAGACAATGGAATAATGAATGAGTACCTTATGTACTGTTAGCGGCATGTAATACCAAGAATAATGTGAAATCTTTTAGCTTTTCAACATTTGTATCATAGCCACTTGAAATGGTAATCAAAATAACTTACAGTTTTTCAAATTTCTGTTCCGAGGTAGACATAACTTTTCACTTTGTACGTATATAGACGTTAACTACAATTACAGCTTTCTTCAAACGGCTTCTCTGAGCGGCCGCCTTGTTGTATTGACGCGCTGACTCAATCGAGAAATTAGAAATGTTTGCAGTCAATTCGCACTTGTTTTTGAAATTGAATTTCATTCCTTGTTGATTTCAACTATTTATAGGAAATTGTATGATGGAGCTCTCTTACATTTACATTGTGGTGGTCCGAACAAAATTTTAATTCTTCGTTTTATATTTGAAGTCGCGACTCGTTTATGGTTTTAAGCAACTCCATCCTTGTTAGAAATACATTTGTTGAATCATACTGAATTAAAATCGCTTTAGGAATATATACGAATTAATTTACCACATATTCGTAAATACTCAAATGTTAAAAAAATTCAATAAAAAAAGAGGAGCACAAATGATAACCGTTTTGGTTTTACATTGTGTAGACAAGATGTCAAGCTATACTATGGCATAAAAATGGCAAGTGTGGAAACTTACGTTTGCCTTATCAACTTAACCATAGAAAGCTTACGTTTGTCAAAATGACGAGCATACAGTTAATTAATTTTTGATCTTAAGGAAACATAAGTTAAATACTAACTTAATATTCATTTTTATGATAATTGTCTAATAACTTTATTCTTTATTTATTTTTATTACTTTGAATATGGATTTGAATAATAACTTTTTTTTTTAAATGTCTTAAAATGATCGTCAAAAATTTTTTGTAGTTCAGCAACAGTTGACAAAGGACTTTGAATTTCTTCGAAAATTAAATGTGTGTATTAAAAAAATCCTTAAAATTGTATTTATTAGAATTTGAATATCAAGTACATTCTTGAGGGCATCGATGACAAATTAGGTTGAAATTTAAGTATGGTTTTAAAAGAAGCTACAGCTAGTCAAACACACGCCAATTGAACCACTTGCGTGTGTCAGAATCTTACAAAAAGAACTTTAGAATTACTTTCAATTAGACGGTAGAATGAAGAAGTAAGTGAATCATAGAAATTGATGTATTTGAATGTAATGCAATCGAAAAATAGCTCTTCTTATAATTTCTAAATTTGTGTATAAGCTGCCTCACCGTTCGTCGTTCATCAGACAGGATTCGGTTGAAAATTTCGTGCAATTTCTCTTTTAAGAAGTTTTCAGCTTTATCGGTGGGGACATGTATGCATGAATCTAGGCTATCGGTTACCAACTAGACTTCTAGACTACAGAGATTCAATTCAAAACGTAATTTTCCTCGAGAATTCAAATTGTTGGGATAAAAACTTGCGGATTGCGCTATCTATAAATGACATGGCGCTTCGTATCATTAAGGGATTACATTTTTTGATAACATATTCCCTCTGATATGTAGAGGCTCATATCACAGGCATAAGTTATGTATGCTTATAGTTCGACGATAGATAAAATGGTCAATATGTCAACAAGGTTTAACGTAAGTAAACAAAGGCTCCCCCAAAGGTGGTTACTGAAAAGTACCTGACTTAAGTGCAAGACCACAATGGTTTCGCAAAATTGAATTATCACGTGTGGAAGGATCTACTGTCAAAGTCTTAGCCAAATGAATGGTCACATTCAGTTTTCCGCAAAATGCAAGACTTGATTTCTTTAGCCTTAAAGAGTCCTTAAGATTTGTACAACTACGCTAAGGCCTTTTGTGATAAAAGTAAAGGTTCTCATTTAAACGGTCATTCGTCATTTCTTTATTTGAAAGCCTCCAAAATAAATGAAGTTTTGCATGGACAGTGGCATTCCCCAATAAAACAAACTCTGCTCTAGATGCTCTACTTTATTTATCCATGATCTATCACAGCAGGAAGAAGAACCAATCATAAACTAATTTCAAATAAAATACTGTGAATGTAATAAATGCAAAAAAGTTGATATAAGATACCCCTTCCTTTTCCCATGGAATTATTAAAAAAAAAGATACTATATATTTGAGCCGCTGAATGTTCTGGGGGCAAGCATGCACCGCATCATTTGTAAGATTTTGGAGCCGAAAGCATGTCGACAACAGGAATATTAGCTTTTCCCGTCCGATCTGCAAAAAGGATGGCGATCAAATTGATACAGGAACCTATCCTGTGTATAGCGTGAAGCCACTTTGTAAGTCACTGTGGCCTCCGGCATAGCAAATCGATATTACAACGATGCCGTACATTTTCAAATCGATACTCACGACCTGTTCATCGACTTTGAAGCCACATATGACAGCATTCATTTTAACCATACAAAGCAATGGCCAAAGACAAGATCCCGAGAGAACTAATTCGATTTTGTGGCCAAGCCTGCACAGAATAACGTCAAGGTGATGAGCTTCAACAACACTTATCTTGCCATTGTTTCGACCATATTCCGCTAAGAGTATCTTCGAATTTCAAGCACTTAGTCACGAAATCCTCCGTTCAAAAACTAGGCGATTGTGGATGTTAGGGAACTTAGTCCAGCCAACTCGAAGCAATGTACCCGGAACTGGGAGGATTGGGATCGATGACCGGATAGGAACGTATGTGAAGATAAGTTCTATCAGTCATTGTCAACCAAGATGGTTTTGAGTTCATGTTAAAGGTAACACTGAGTTCTCATCCTTCTCAATATACTTACCCCGCTTCAAGCTTTCACTGAGAACTTCCTTTCTCTGTCAACGTACTTACTTAGGCATTCATTCCGACGTTCATTGATCTGCACTGATCAACACATTCAAAACCAACGGGCCTTCGTACCTCCTTTGTTTCTTTCGTAAAAAAAAAAACATTCGTTTAGTTATTTTTTTATTGTTATTTATTTAACTTTGATTAAACATTTCGAAACGCTTATTTAGGATAGCGGCTGAGTGGTATATCGCGAGATTATACTTAGTATCTACAAATTGCCTACAATCTTTTTTAGCCTAAGTTGTCCTTAAAACAGAGTTCATATTATCTTCTTCATCTTTCGAGGAATCAAGTTATATAATATTGCAAATGAATAGCCTTTAAGTGTTAAATCAAAAATAAAAGAATCGCAAAAAACAGGACATCTAACTTTGGCTTAAACAAAATCGATTAAAGTATCTATTACTATCTAGGGCTTAAAACTTAATCACAAACTTTCGATTACACTGGTATTTTTATTTGTATATATATATGTATATAGGAAAACAAAAGAAAAAAATTGTTCTTAATTAATGCACCCAGAGTCACATTGAACTAGCGGTCATGCTTGGTCAACTGGAGAGGCGCTTTGTGGCTTTGCCCGCCGACAACAGTAGCCGCTGCTGCTGCTGCTGCTGCTGGTGATAGTGAATCATCATCGGAGTCATCATGGACGTTGATTTCTTCATCAGAATCGGATTCGTTCAGCTGATGTTGTTGTTGCTGTTGTTGTTGGGATAGGGTAGCAGCGACGGCATATTGTCGCGCCAAGCCAAGTGCGAAAGCAGCAGCTGATGGAGACCCAGCAACCAGAGACCGAAACGCACTTCGCTCACCGCCCATTGATAATGGAGCTGATGCTGTGACTGATGACTGGCTGCGTTGGCTGACTGCTGTTACTGTTGCTTGTGTCGTGGGAGTTTTCTCTGTCAGCGGCGATGATGGTGGTGCTGACGTTTGTGGTGACTTCGGGCTGAGACTGGACGCTCTGACCGGAGGATGGGGATAATGCTGATGGGGAGGATAGTGGTGATGATTGAGGAGCATTTGCTGTGAAGCTGCATGCGGATGATGGTGATGTTGCATGGGATGGGTCAGTGATGATCGGATGCTGGCTGTAGCCTCGGAGGATGACCCTTGATTGTGGTGGTGCTGTTGTTGTTGATGCGCAGATGGTAGGGCACCATGGGCCGGATGATCCTCGTTGCCTGAAGTATGGATGGTATGCTGATGATTGGTGATGGGTGGCGAATCGGCGAGAGATCGTTGCTGTTGATGCTGCTGCTGTTGCTGCTGCTGTTGGCCCAGCGTGGGACTGGAACGTCGCTTCAACAGATTCATGCGTTGATGCCGGCGCCATTTCGCTCTTCTGTTGGAAAACCAAACCTAATTCGATCAATATGAAAGGATGTTTGGTTAGTTCGCAAAAAAAAGTTTACACTAGCAATGTGTGCGACAGCTGAGCTTTTAGCAAGGCAACAAGCAGAATATAGACTTCTTTACTGAGTTAAGCCGAGCCATGTAACTCAACTCAGCGAATAGTCGGCAAAGGTTAGAAACATGATGTACAGAAGCGGATGAAAGGATGCGTGATCTAACTACTTAGTGTGATGGAATCTTACCTGAACTCGAGCTTCACTCAGTGACGTCCGACTGGAGAGGCGTTCTCTTGTACTGACACAAGGATAGTGCGACTTGTCGAACTCCTTTTCTAACTCTTCCAATTGTTCGGGACTAAAAGTGGTGCGATTGCGTCGAAACTTCGGCTCATCATCATCGTCTAAGTAATCAGAATCTGCGCACAAGGAAACCTACATATATTCAAACCATCTCCTAGCATCATTTTCCATCACTCACCGATTAATCGATTCTCGTCGGGTGACTCCAGTGTATCATGACTACCAGATCCAGGTGAAATCGGTCTCGATACGGGCAAAGGTGATCCACCGACCGGCACAGCCGACAAGCTTGGTCCCGTGGGCCAGAAATGAGGTTGACTGGAAGCCGCAGCTGCTGCTGCTGCCGCTGGATGCCACGTGAAACCCCCGTAGGGATGTGGAGGATATAGTCCATACGCTGCCGTTCGGGCAAACTCACTGGCAACACGCTCAGCGGCACGATTACGCAGAATTCGATTGATCGACGAGACCGATGGAGCCGTAGCATTCGTGCAAACACCTGAAAACATCAATTCCCATTAGCCATCGCTTTCTCAAATCAATCAATGCCTCGATGACCGAACTCACCTTCTGAGATCAAGCGTTCGCGAATTTCCCAAGCGAATATCGTCGGATTCTCCCGTTTATACTGTTCGATCTTGGATACCACAGTTGGTGTTGCTACCTTTGGCTTCGAGCCACCAATTAGGCCAGGTGGTCGCAAGGAACCTGCAATAACACAAAGGAAACTCATGCATAAAGGGACAGGTTACACACAACTAAAGGGGAAACTGCTAAATAATAGCTTTATCAAGAGATTGCCATCAACTGATTGCTGGGTGGGAATGGGGGAATGGGGTTGCCATCTCTCTCCCTATCGCTAACATAATAATAGGGTTGTTATGTCCGATTACGTAAACAAAACACATCCTTGTTGCATTGGATTTAATTTTGCTATACGCTTCATTCATCATCTTTTGTGTGCAAATACGGTGGATGGAGAAAAGAGGTGGCCATAAATTTCACGCTTGACACCGAAAAATGATGATGATGGAAATTATGTGGAGTTCTCGAGGGCAGTTTAATTATTGTGCTGGGATTTGGTTACGAATGGGTGAAGAGTGTGTGAGCAACTTACCGAGTAATTTAGAGACTGCGCCCTGTTGGGTGAGCATGTGCTGGGCAATGTCATAGCCTCGCAATCCAAAGCGGGACAATTCGAGGATACGCTGCTGAGAAACTAATGCACTGAGTGTTGTCGGCGATGGAGATCCACCAGGGAAGAGAGCAGATCCAGGCATTTGTACAGATGGTGTTAGACCCACTGAAAAAAAAATAAAAAACAAATATTTAAGTACTTTCAGCACATTAATGTCTAAACAAAGAGATAAATATACTTAAAAATTAAAAAAACGACGATACCACTTCAGCAAAAACGCGATGTTTTCTGCAAAAGAAGTAAGTCATTCGAAAGCGTGTACTCGATTGTCAGTTGTTTAAAGCGGGGTCAGGAAAAACCAGAAGCCTGAGTGGAAGAAAATTCAAATAGGACAGAATCTTTTTTCTGTTTTTTTACATTCAGCAGAAATGAATTTCAGTCGAGGTTCACTTTGTTAAACTTAAACACAACGCAAATCAGAGAAGAAGTAATTTCAATGGGATGCAACTGCGAATTTCATTTCACCAACAATGGTCAGGTATTCGAGCAGATTTTCCACAGTGGGGTAGGTGCGGAAAAAACTCAAAAATTTCTTTTGTCTCAATTTTTAAATTTACAGTAATCAATACACTCTTTGCTACAGTGTTGCCTAAGGTGCCTTCGAAGGGCAATAAACTGCACCGAGAGATGAACTTGAGAAAATAAGCCTGAACTGATTCAAGAACCTTATACGCTGCAGCCGACTAGAACGCTATCGGGACATGTTGGAACATTTCAGAAAATGTTGTTCAAACCAAATGGACCACATTACACACAACTCCTGCTACGAAGGAAACTTTGCAAAGAATTGTTCCCGGGTGAGTAATGTCAAAAAGCGGATTCATCGGCTTGCCCCGAAAATCCCTGACCCCACTTGATTTCTTCCGATGAAGGGTACTTGTTACTCATGTAATAAATTCGAAAATAAATTTCTGAATCAACCAACATTTTTACAAATTTTTTTGAGAGTTAACTGGTCGTTTCCATTTTTTTTTTGCTAGAAGTGTAGCTCGAATTGTATTTTAAAATTTAATACACAACGTCAGCGGCGCGGATTTCAAACTTAACCTAGGTCATAGATATCCGTAGTTTTCTCTTAATTAATTTCGAAACGATTTTTCCAACTGATTAAACTTTCAACAAAAAATTTTATCAATGATTAAGAAGACCATGCTTTTTTCGTCGCCAGCTTGCCGAGCTCCAATAGAGTTCCACTACCACTATTTCATATGGCACCCGTAGTCCATTTGATAATAATTAACGCCCAATTAATCAACCCAATTAGAGCTCGTTTAGCCAGCCCAATGGGTCGTCTAAAAACCAAAATGCCCATTCCGCAAGCCATCAAGTCCTTATCAAATGTTCCCATCTAATAAAAACGTAACCATGACAAATGGTAATAAACATAACGGGCGCCGCAGGGTTTCCCTCAAAACCACAAGATCTCTTTCTTTTCCCTCCGTGTTTACATTCATTCCATTCAACATGAACATTTAAATGACAAAATATTCAATAATAATCGATAAACATCGAAGAAACTCCGGCAGGCACGCGCATACCAAAACTTAGCAAGATCTGATCGATTTCTTGCTGCCCGATGGTACTCGTCGTAATGCAACGAATTTATTGACACTTCCTTCAGCTGTCAAACGAAGCTTGACTTTCGTAAAAGTCTTCGTTCAAGATCAAGACCTAGCTGCTAGATAATTTGACCTTTTGTGCAACTCTGCTCGAATAAATTTGTATTTATTATGACCGGTGACAGTAACGAGCGCAGTTTTGTTGTGTCAAAAACAGAGTTTGACAGTTGCAAAGATTTATAGCGTAACATCGATTGTGGCCACAAGAGAAAGCTGTTGCTGCTGCTGTAGCTTCTTTCCGCTAAGATCCGAGTATTTTGGAACATTTATGATTTACGATTTGATTGTTTTTTTTTTTTTTTTTGTTGTGTTGGTTTTCATTTTATACCAATCTGACAGATTATAAGGGGAGAGACCAAACTTTTTATTACCGCTAATATGCATGACACTAGATGACAGTAGCGAATTAGCAAATCTAATGAAGTTGTTTGCAGTCTTTTATCGATGGTTTTTAGAGCCAAACAATCGACCCTCCTATCAACTGGTATATCGTCTGTCTAATTTGTGGCTGGGTTTTCTAGTTTCCATTGTTAGATGGCGTAGACGCTGATAAAATTTAGTACACAAAAAAGATGTTTAACAACGCACAGAAGTTCAATAAATTATATCGCGACACCAAGCGACCGTATTGAGATGGAAATTCAATTTGAAAGGGAATTAATGAGGTGATTTCGAGGCAGAGACATCCGTACAATATTGTGTGAATGAATAAGGCAGGTACAATTTGAAAGCATTTAGCTTTTTTTTCCAGCCTACTGTGGTTTTTCGAAGTCCGTATTTTTGAAATATTATTTTCTCAGTAACACCAATTCTTTATGCATAGCGCGTAAAACTGAGATGAACATTTTGTGACAGGTTGGAGTTTTATGGTCTATGCCATTTGTTTTTATTTTCGGGCCTAGATGTTCGATTTACATGAGAATAGGCCAGAGGCTGAGGCCAGAGAATGGCAAACGAACGGGCTAGAGTGAAAGGCAGCGGGAGCCGGAATGCTATTAATCAATGGATTGAATTTTGGTTTTCATATTTCTGAATGGAATTAGTGTGTTGTCGATATGAAATGGATTTGCCGTTTGTTCTAAATATGAATATTGGGCGAAATCAAATCGAAGAGCAATAATTTGCCAGCTTTTGAACTCTTAATCCTAAGCTAAATCATTTACAGTGATTGCTATTGTTTGGTTTTGTAGATGACAACGATTTACGAGATTTCACTTAAGTAATTCGTAACGTTTTTTTCTCTCTTTTTTTATTGTCTATCTGTCATGAAAAGGCGCGATTTATCATTAAATTAACAAGCGGAGAAAGTCTCGAAGCAAATTTCAATTATTTTCATAAAAAAACAGCAAATCAAATTGTTAGACAATCACAATGGTGATGAATGAAGAGGAGTAGCAACTAGAGGAAGCTAAACATCATACCCATGCAATGGTAGTGAATATTGGTAGCAACGACAAGCTCTTTTGATAGCCAGAGCCTAGCTTCACCATTTATGAATTCGTGTTATATTTTTTTTCCATGAATGCTTCTCCACGAGGATTCCCAATCAGTCGCGAGAGGTTCTTTAAAGGAGAACCATTTTATGCTGACTAATTTAAGTGCCAGACTGAAAAGTACACTCGAAACTAGAAGCTCTACCTCCCGGGATATATTCAAAAAGGTTTTGACAACACGTCTTGCATTAAGGAATTCATGGTCAGGAAAGATATTACTGTTCCTGTCAAAAACTGAATTCTGACCCTGCTTGAAGGCAGAAAAATCAGGCTTACTTATTATTTGCTGGGTCTCGGCGGATTAGGTCCTTATGATGAATTTTCAGCCAAAAGAAAACCCCACCTCATCGAATTTTAAGCGAAGGAAAATAAATACAATGTGCGAATGGTACCAAGACAAATGCATTAAAAATAAGAATTCCTTACGTTACCAGTTTCAAAAATTGCGATAGTTTGGCCTTCAGTTTTTGGTCTAAGAAGTTTTTTGAAGCAGTTTTATTCTCATGATGAAGAGATGTCATGTCATTGTAAAATGCCTGATAAGCAATTTCTAGATTTAAACCTGTGACCTCACATTCAGCAGAAGATCCACCCCTTAGCGAAAAACACCGAAAAGTTAGTAAGTTACACCGCCTGGCTTGAGAAAGTATCATTGGGGCTATCCAAACGTTCTATGTACCAGCATTAAAATTAACTGTCTGGTTAAAAAAGGCACCTGTCAGCCACTTTACTTTGTCAGCACATAGAGCGAGGACTCAATATGATTAAATACAAAAATCATTTAAATAGCGCTAGACTTTTGGAAACCATTTACGGCGCCCATTTAGGGCCATTAAGTAAAATAAAACTAAACTTAAAAAAAGACATCCGAGGACAGCATCTTAACCGAAAACATAATGTTGTCAGAATCTGAACAACAACAAATTTGGAAACTTACTTATTCAAAAATTATCTGATAAACCTATCGGGATCAACAACCAGTATTAATGGAATCTTCCAAGTTATCAGGTGGAATTAATTTAATTTTTGATCGGGATAAACAATTGCAATAAAATATAAAATAAGTAGAAATTTCTAAATTCTTCTAATTTTTGGACAACAGTTGAGATAACTCGATAGAAGTGGAATTATTGGAAGAGTACTCTTTCCATAGATTTAAAGTGGAAGTTAAAAGAAGGCGCTTTCCATACGCATTCATTATAGATGAAGTTGAGCTCTTAAATAGCAGTAAAAACCATTTAGAAGGTACATACAACGAACATACAATTTTTTATTAAATTTGTCTTTCGGTAATATCTGAAGTCATACATTGGATTGAGTGCCTTCAAATCAAACAGAGGATGATCTCGATCATCTTTTGATTCCCAACTTTGCATGTAACGCGGACAAAAAAAAATATTGACAATGCCTTTTTTCAATTATTTAAAACAAAGATTGTTGATTTGAAGCAAATGTAAATCAAATTAAATGAGTATTGTGTTATTAGTTGTGATTTTTGAACTGTTTTCGTTTTTAACAAAAGTAGACCGAGAAAAACATTGCGCCATTGAGGAACATAAACTGATTATCCAAAAGTGTAATGAAGGCAAGTCATCCAAGGAAAAACAACGAGTTCTTTTGTGTTTGGCTCAAAAAATATTCAATGAAATACATTTTACAGAGGAAACGGAAGAAAGAGGAGCAAAAATGATCCTTCGAAAAAAGTGATAGAGATAAGAAGTGAGACAGAACTCTCTGTCAGCACAATGACGGAATGCACGAGACTGCTTGAAGATGGTTTGTCAGTCTCAAGTCGTGGAAAAAAAAACACTTTTTTCAAATAAACAAATGGCAAAAAAATATGCTGATTGGCCAGGTTTCAAATGGCGAAATATTTTGTGGACTGACGAGTCCAAAATTGTTTTATTTGGTGGAGTTGGCTCTCGGTAAAATGTTCCCTAACCCTGAACTCCTATCTAGATATACCACGAAAACTGTGAAATACGGGGGCACGAAAATAATGGTGTAGGGCTATTTTTCATACAGTGGTACTGGTCCCATTTTTCGAATGGACAGCATATTGCAATGTAAGTGCTTTGTGATTATCCTGCGAAGTGTAATGTTGCCATTTGCAGAGAGAGAAACGCCTTTAAAATGGGTCCTACAACAAGATAACGACCTTAAACAGACAAACCGTTCATTAGAAAGTTAGTTTCATGACAATGGGATCATGGGTTTGGAAAGGTCGGCCCAATATCCTGACTTGAATGCCATCGAAAATCTTTGGGTTGATATAAGAACTGAAAAACCTAAAAATAACAACAAATTGCTGGATGCAGTTTACGGCATACCAAGAGAACGCTGCAGGCGCCATGAATCAACGATGAAGTGCAGTTTTAAGAACCATATATTATTGAACCAAAACATTTTCTTCTATTTTTTTTTATAATAATAGCCAAAATGTTAATCGAGTTTTGCGTTGAATTTAATTTTCTGTTTTTTTTTGTTTTGTTGCTGTAAACATTCGTTTTTTTTTTTAATGTGTGAGGTTTTCCTTTGAATACTTAAGATATTAAAATCATGAAGAAACTCCTCGTCTTCAGATAATTGGGGACTATTTTTTTATATATTTTTTGCCCACTACTATTTAAAATACCAATTTTATTTTTTACCTAAATTTACATACTTTAAGTACAATCAGAACACAGCCATTGCAAAAAATCCTTATTACACTAACTCCAACGACTGACATGATCATTAAATTACTCCATTCTCGTTGAGAAACATTTATTTTTTCTGAAAGCAATAATTATCCGAGTTGTAAAAAAGAATGTTACAGATACTTTAACAATTTTAATTGCGAGCTTACATGATCATTTAATCTTGAAATTGAATTTCTGCGGTTAGAAAGCTCGAATGTGTATAGCCATTAAGTACCCATGTTTGTATTTCAATATTTATATGTGTAATGGAGTGTAATGGCAAATGCGCAATGAGCTTCCCAAGGCCGAATATATTTTTATTTTAAAACGAGCCAACATGAGATTAAATTTTCAAAACAAATCTGTGATCGATCATAATTTCAAAACCGTTTAAAAAAAAAACTGCCAAAGTGGTAAGTGGTCCTTACTTATTTATTTATTTGTTAATAAGAAAGAAAATTGACAAGTTCTGGAGTACAAAAAAGTAAAGGCATATAGAAGTTATAGGGCGGCCCAAAAACACTCACCCACTAACGAATTATTTTATTTTAAATTAGTCGCCACTATTTCACGATCTTAAGGAGTAATAGTTCTATATTTTATTGACTTGTATACGTATTCTGCATCTTTACTTGACATCTGTCAAAACAAAACTAACAGCTGCCAACTTTTGCAGAATTTAAAAGCATATTCCAATTAGGTGATTTATTGTATATGAGAGTAGAAGAATTACTCGCACATCAGAATAGATGCAGTCACTTGGGAACTCTGACTACTTGGATACATTAGCTCTTCAAAACGGATGATTTTCCTGCGAGTTTTCAGTTTCAGAAACTGTTTTTAACCAACAAATTCACACAAAACCTTAGAATAAATATGGATAGATTTATATTTGGAGTCTGTAGTCTGGAAGTCAAGGTTTTCTAGACTGACTAAATATTACTGTAACTGAGCTTACCTTTTTCAAAAACGAAAACATTTTTGGGAGCCTTTTTATTGTGTAGCAATCAAGCTTTTCTTACAAATTGAAATGTAATCAGAGAATTTTAAACTAGGCCTAGGTACTCGTAAGATGAAGGCATTGCCAAGACCGTAGAAAATATATTTAGGCAGGTACTTTTTTGAGAACATACAAGAAGTGGGACGCATCAATTCAAGAGTTGTTCTAAGATCTTGCACTGACATTTAATGTGAAATTGTCCTGATTTGAGTTGGCGATGGCCACTTTGAGCGCCAAGTGCCTTACAACCTAACCTTATCAAAGCTACGATTTCACTCACCATACAGATGTAGCGTTAAAGATTCTTTGATAAAAGTTTTTATGTTTGAGTTCAAGACATATAGATCAAAAAAGGTATGAGGAAAGCTAAGTGAAACAGACCGTTCATCCTGAGTGAGTCTTAGTTAAGGTTAAAGAAATTTCGACTCCTGAGCTTCGCTTTGAATAATGAGAGGTGAATATAACTTGAGTTCTCCTTCACAAATAAGAGTAAGTGTAGAAGAAAGTATACAATGGGCAGGGAAAGATATGTGCCTAGTTACTTATCAGTTTATCGATCCTTCGAAGGTCAAGAATTTGGTGCAATTCCAGAATCATTCACGGATTCTTAGTCAAAACTGCACAAAGCAGGTCGGTCTGTATCCATCACTTCGATGAATATATTTATAATCGGCTTAGAAGTCGGTTGTTTGTAACTTATACACTTGAATTTCGCTGATCTTTTCCATGGTTTCGTGGTTCTAGGTCACACTCGTATTGGCCAATTTTGGTGTTGCAAAACGGCTTCACACAATACACAAAATGAGATTTTCTAAACGGCGTTGAAGGGAAATGCCTCGATAAATCTTGCAAAACAAAGGATACCCTTTTTATGGAAGTGGGGGCATATATTTCTTTAGACAGTAAATGTAATCAAAATGAAGTACTTTGTTCCAACATCACTACCCTGTACAACGACTCAGGTCGCTTTGAAATGTTTGAATGAGAAGAATCTGAAGAGGACTACGTATCCATTTTACTTAAATCAGTGCATAAACAAAAAGTGAAAAATTTTGAAAGAATTACTAGGCTAGGTCTTTAATCGAAGTTCTTGCAATGGAGTCGAAAAATTTCTTCAATTTCCATCACAAAACTGAAAATCAGATCTGACCCCCAAAGAATATTCTTTAAACTAAAATTTTGTCTATAGTATGGCCACTTCCACAGATTGATGTTGATTTGCCAATCTTTGGTTTTTGAGTAAAAGAGTTCTTTTCCTTTTTTTGTTCTTGCACAACGAATATTATTTTTGCATTCGTATTACTTACTTGCTAAGATAGCTTACATTTTGGAACCAATTTAACAATTGCTAAACGCGAAGGTTTTTCAAGTTGATTGAGAAAACCGCGCGATATTAACTTAAACTGTTTATGGTTTCTTCATGCCTATGGAAAATTTGCGAAAGATTCATCCACAAGTTTTCGACTCAAATACGAAAAGGACGAAGGGAGAATTGTTTAGCAAAATATACATATTAACTCTTTGAGGTATATCTAGAATGTAGCTCCAAACTTCAAACAAATCAACTTTGTTGCCCCAAAGACAACGAATAAATTTACACCAAAGCTTTAATAATGACAATCTTCACATCACAGATCTGAGACTCGATCTGACATACCGAATTTCTGGTTAAAGAACTCAGCAATTGTGAATTCAAGAAGCTAAAATAGAATGCTGCTATGTTTCAGGCAGGTGGTCTATTTTTCCTTTTTTTAATATATAAAAACATATCAATTCCAGAAAGTCCATTCATTACCCATTTTAAAAGCCTAGCAAATCAAAGTTTACAGAGTAACCAGCTAATAGACGAGTATTTATCACAAATCAAACCGATTTACAATCATTGACAGACAAGTGAGACTGTGAAACTGACTTTTGAGAGGTAACATGTGACCAAACAAAATGAATGTTTGCGCCTTTTTACGATTAAAATTTATGACATGCTTTTGACTTTTAAACTTTAACGAAATCAAGTTCTGTTTTCACATAAACCTACGAGTGTATTTGCAAGTTTTCTGAACCACGAAGCTAAGTAAATTGTTAAGATTCGAATCTGAAGTCGGTGCTTGGGTGCATCGATTTTACGACGTCTGTGACATTTCAATTTTTGATTTTTGCAAATTGTCGAAATGTCGTTAAATTTAAAGCGAGGTTGCCTACGCTATTGTTGGCCTGATTTCAAAGGCTAGAAGAGTTATCGACCGAAGAAAAACTGTACTCTTTGGGTTACTTCTGAGACCTTTTACCCTATTGCATTAAGATTGACGAAATTTGAACAATAAACGCGCTGGGGTACTTCGAACGCTTCAAAATTGCCAGATCGGCCGAAGTTCCATTAAAATTCTTGAAGTTCATACTAAACTAACTCGACCGATTGAATAAAAACATTTTAAATAAAAGACTGATGATTCAGAAACGATTCAAAGAATCGATCATTTATAAAACAGGGTTGTTGGCGGATTCAGTGAACGTCCAAGGAATTTCTTTTTATAACCCGTCATTTAAAGTATTACAAAACCGGAAAAAACGATTTTCAAAATATCCTTCGATACCGAAAACCGTATCGCTTTATTTAAATAGGTTCACACGAACTGAAACAATCCATGTATTAGATGAAGCTGGAAATTATTACTCAATTACATGGTGAAAGTACATAACAAATTGAAGGCAGCTGGAATGAAGAAGCTTAGCATGACAGTTTAGTTAAAAAAGTTGAATGAAAACGCGGCTCATTCATTCGAGGAAGCTTTCACTTCAGCCAATCCATGTCGATAATAGTGAAGCATGACTATGACACGATTGGCACTATCCTGCTTAAGGCAAGGTTCAATCTCAATCAACTTTCAAATGCGATCGTGATCGTGATGAGCGTCTAGTGATGAAGTGGTCCAAAACCGAGAGGCCCGTCGACAAAACAGGGGGCGAACCCCAAAAAACAGGGATGTGGTGGAGGGCTGGGATCAAGTTCTTATCACAAGTTCGCCTTAGAAACATAAACTTCGTAATTGGAGAAGGTATTTAAAAACTGTGTTTAAATTTTTGTTATTGACTTATATTTTCAAAATGGATGTCAAAGGAGGTGAATAGAAAGAATGAAAACTGCTTTGAATCTCACGTATTTATTTCCCATACCCTTGTTTGCGACTTGTTTGCATTCACTCCGAGTTCGCAGTTTTTTATTCGCTAGTAACCACTAAATTAGTAGGCTCGTTTTGGATTTTGAATATTGTGTTCTCACTCTGCTGCCAGCATTGTACCTATTTTATGCAGGTACGATTCCGTTTTTAATTTAACTTAATTTATACCACAAGAAGGCTACGAGTCAAAATGAATGGTAAAAAGGACTCGAAGAATAGTCAAGAGAATGTTTCGTGGGGATCGTATAAGATGAACTGTCAAAGAGGATGCTATTTGCATACATCGAAACATGATCACATCTTTATAAGGCATAATCATTTCAAACTACAGTGTTGAAGGCTGCAGCAGTTTAGTATAGTCTTAATCTTATTTGTAATGAAGAAAGATGCAGATATTCAAATCCAAAGCATTCTGACTACGCCATAAATGCGCCCACAACGTTATTACTGTGATCTTTGCAGGAATGTTTGCAAATCATATTAGATTAGTCACCGATTGATCAAAGTGAATGTTATTCCTAGAAAGGAAAATTACAGGAAAGTGACTTAAGTCATATGCATGCATTGAGTGCATTAATATATCGTTCCAAACGATCATAAAACAATGTAACAACCAAGCGTTTTAATAATTTTTTTTTACAACTTCAATAGAAGTCGAGATGACACAGGTCAAAGAAGCGTCAATTCATCACGATCAAATTTTAGTCTTTCTTACCACGGCATCATAATATGTAGCTACATCGGAATGGTGATAACACTATAGGCCATGTCGATTAAATTGACTCATAATTTGGCCCTTATATTTTTTTTAAGTATTTTGTAACAACCACAACATAGCGACGGCCACTGACCTAGTCAATCTTTTATGACTGGGCGGCCATAGTGCCGCTAATTTGATCTAAACGGCAAATTTGAACCGGATTCGAAAAATTGATGACTTCTACTGGGATTCGAAACTGGGACTTGACAGAACATAATTTCCAAATTGTACCACATTTTACAATTAAGACTTTTCTGCATGTTCGAATTCTCAAAATATTTTATTTCAAAAATCTAAAATTGTAAACTTTGTTATTTAAACTTAATGTAAGCATTAAAATTTTTTATTTGTGACTTTTCATTTTTTTGCACGGTTTTCTTTTTCGTATTTTGGATGAAAAACCCTTTCATCTCCTAAAATTAACACAAATGTCAAAAAACTTGACGTTAAGCGATTTGCAGATTGAACACTTTTCATAAATTTGTGCAAAGATTTTTCTGGACTAAAGTTTGCTTCAAGTGAGCGCTCTTTGCCAAAAAAAAAACTTCATAAGAAATTTTGTAAAAATCTGATTCGATGGAATGAACACGAATTTTAAAATTTTAAAAATTTGACACTTCGAGCACATTCTTCAAAACACATGTTTGTATAATCCGACGGCATGTCTGAACTTAGTCGTAGCACATAGATACGATGACACTCACCATTTGGTGGAGGTGGCGGTATTGAAGCGCCACCTGTCATTGGAATTCTCGGTGGCTCCATTTTCCACTGAGCTGATGATGGTAACGATCCAAATTCACGGTTCACACCCGATTCAATCAACATGACCAGCGACTGGTATCTTAACTCCTCTCAACATGCAGTTAAATTTTCACTTCAATTTTCCTGTTTTCCAAAAAAAAATAATTTACCCAAAATCAAAATCAATTCAAAATTCAGTCACTTTTATGTCACTTCGTCAAAACAAAAAATAAACAGTTTATATTTTTTTTAGAAAAAATATTTCATTATCAAAAGTAACTTTTTTTGAGGTTCATCACTGTCACACAGTACCGGCGAGAAAATGCGGAACAAGAATTTTTTTTTATTTATTTGCGTTTGTTTTTTTTTTTCTTGTAAATATTTTGTAATTTTGTAATTCTTAGAATGTTAGTTGCGCGCGATCACAACAAATCGAACGATCCACACAGGTAAACCACAGTTAGTGCACTGAAATCACCGAACGGCTCAAGTTTCACAGTCGGACCTGAGCAGCGTGTGTCTTGTTTGTTGTCTTCGGAAGGGGGAGAGACTTTGCCGCGCACTCGATGTTGATGATGATGGCGGACGAAAATCAAAGGTAAAGAGGAAATACGTTATTTGGAAAACCAGTTAACGGGAAGAGAAGAGCTCAGAGACAGAGTAGTTTGCCTGCTCTGGCGCATAGCCATTGAAAAATTAATCACAGTTACCTACCCAGTGACATTTGGGAGGCAGAGCTACGCGCTTACCCGATGAGCATTCAACTTAAATCTGTTTGTCGCACTCGTGGTGGGTGTGCAGAAGAGAGACAGATGCCCTGGAATGGAGGGATGGTATCACTCAATTTGAATTGAGTCCACTCAAATTGTGGCAAAGAGATGGGGAAATGAGTGGCACGTTTGCCGTCTCTCTCGTGCGGGACTGTTGAAGTGGGGTGAAAATGGTTGCTTGTCAGATGCCATTAGTGCCTAATTAGCCTACGTGCCATGTACAGAACTGGTGGTATCTGCATTTTATTTTTGTTGCTTGCATTTCTCTGTGGAGGTGTTGGGCCAGCGACACTTTAGTACATAGAAGGCGTGGCATTTTCTTTCTCTTTTAATCTCCAAGTCTTACCAGCTGAATAGCTTATTTAATTGGGAAAGAACGAGAAGGAAAGGAATGTAGTTTTATGTAGGAAATGCGAGTAGGTACCTGTGTTGATGGTGGGTATGAAACGGGGTGTGGTTGCGTGGCTTAATGTGCTAAGAATGCACTTAGCACATACATACGAGGGGGGAAGCAATGGTTAATGGAATGCTTAAGGCGTTTAATTTTATAATCGAATAGTTGCGAAATGATTACTTAGAAAATCCTTAAATTTAAACTGTTTATTAATTAGCTGAGAATTTTTTTTTAATTTAAATTTCAAAATTCGGATTGTGGATTGTTTGTGCAGTTATGTCGATTTCGCGCGAGTTTTATTGTATCAACATTTGTGGTTCTAATGGTAAAACAAAGAGAGCGCAAGTTTTGAAATAGACATAAATAAATTGGTGGAACAACACCTCTTTTGAGTGACAGGGCCTAGCTTCACCGTTCGTATTACTTTTATTTTTTACAGTTTATTACCGACTCCGAACTGACGCAGAAGAATTTTTTCTTCACAATTGTACTCATCGTAGGAATTTTCAGTCACTCGTGAAAGGTGGGGCCATGAAAAATTACAGATGTTTTTACCCGGATTTGAGCCCGGGTCCTCGAGCTCAGCACCAAACTCACTTCCAACTGGACGGGCAAACCCTTCTTTAATAAACAAAAAAGAATGCGTAGGGGAGTATGAAAGTCTCGAAAAAAAATTGACAAGCTTTGTTTCTAACAATTTCTTCTTGCGGACATTCCCGTTGCGGTTGAATGACTAACTCTGTTGCCTCCTGGTGCCTGCAGTTGCGCAAAAGGTTTTGCAAGGGTTTCGCAAATGCTATGCCTGATTTGAACCATTTCCATCGGCTTCTTTGTCCATATCGACTTCTGTATGGACATTACAGACTGGCATCTCCGTTCCTTGCTTCACCAACTCATCTCGTTTTTGGATATTTTTTTGTCCTTACAACATTTGGTCACCGTACTAACCAATTTCCCTCAGAAAATATTTTTTAAGCACAACTCAACAAGCTAGCATTTTATCAAAATCGACGTCAGGAGCCTTGATGGCTGTCGGGCTGCCAACTGATTTGATTTCGGCCAGAAACACGCAGCAACCTCTCTTTATAGAAGACACCAGTTCCTTTTTATTCTGCCATCTCAGATTTGTGAATAAAGAATGCTAGCTCAACATTGGGGTGGACTGCATTCTCATCCCACTACTTTTTCCGTGGGATATAACCTTTGCTATGTATATTTTTGTAACATGATTTTATGAAAAATTGAATATTTTATTTATTTATTCTTTAAATTGCATATGTACTCAATTTTGCATTATTTAGTGCAACTTTTTTACTCTCTCTAGTCTTTTGTCGCATTTTATGCAAATCACCCTGTATGGAACAACAGAGGCTACTCCAAGGAGTTCATCTACCCGATCTAAATCCTTTGTTGAGCAGATTCGAAAGACAGCGTGCAGTTATCGGAGTAGCGAGCTCCGCCGTGTCAACATTTGTTTTTTTTTTGACAATCTTTTCCATGGGACCAGGTTCCTCGAAAACTTAAAACAATCTCATTACATATATTTAAGAAGTGTATCCAAAAATGGTCAGATAAAGATCCAAAAATACATTTTTCCTATTTTCTGTAACGAAGGAGAGAGTGTATTGAAACAAAGGCTCGCCTCTACCATTATTACAAGTGCCATTTAGGAATAAGTTCTTCTAACCTTGTTGCGTCGCTATTAGCAGCTTGACCAATTAAATTTGGACCACATCTGAGTTGCCTCAATAATGCCAACGTGACGGCGGTTTTCTTCGTCTTCACCTTCGCTACTGTGTATGCATTATGCAACAAGATAGTTCCCTTACTTTTAGTACTCTCTAACACAAACAATAAACTTGAATCAATTATAAATTTGAAATTTAGTTCGGTGACCTTCTGCCATGTTCACGATTTTGTGTTCACTTCCAACTCACAAATTCTGGCTATTAGCAAAAAATTGAACAAAATACATTTGCAGGTCATCATCATTGTTGAAAGTTTTACCATTCAAAGCGTTCTGCAAACTTCGAAACAAACGAAAATCTTAAAGTGCAGGATCAGGTCTCTTCAATAACTTTTCACGAGTGTTACAAGAAACCAAAGATGTGTGTGGTACTAGCATTGTCATAATGGAACACGACTCCCTTACGATTTGCCAATTCTGGATTGATCTTTTGGTTCCTTGGAAGTAGCTAAAAATACAAGCTTCTTTTGATTCAGTTCAATTTTCGATGTGATTTGTGCTGTAATCTTTCTCGATTGATATTGCTTTAAAATATGCACTTTTCATTCGTTTCCAAAAAGCTTCCATTTCATCACGTTTTAAGTTCTTTCAGCTCATGTGGAACCCAAATATCGAACTTTTTAACGATTCCAAGGCATTTCTTTTCGGCAATCTCTTGCACAGTCATATGATTTGATTTTATTAAAGCCTTGATTTGGTCATCATAAACTTAAATTGGTCTACCAGAACGTTCATCATCTTTGAGTGGAAATTATCCAGAACCCAATTTCTTAATCCAATTTTGACAAATGCATTCTGTAAAGCAGTCAACTTCATAAGCTTCACACATCTCTTTGTGAACATCAGCAGTTTTTTTTTTCTTGACTTTATGGAAATTAAAAAAGTTAAAGTTGAAAATGCTCGTTTTTTCCGGCCATGGTAAAATTGACATTGTACTTAAAGGCGTTAACAAACGTCTAACCATAATTCAATCCTACATTGATCTTCACAATCTTAATCATCCTAGCCAATTAGTCATAATTCTAATTCAGTTGCCATGCAAAATTTAACTTATTGGACATCTGGAAATTTTGTAATCGGTCCGATTGTCGGAATTCAAAATTTTTACATATCCTCACGTTTCGCAGTCCCACGAGTTGGATTGCATTGAACAACTCGAGAAAAAATCAACCTTTCGAATCCAAATTTAATTCTTTCGGAACGTATGTGCAGTATGAACACCTGAATTTTGAAAAAAAAATGGTTTACATTTTATGACGAAAAAACTATCAAAAAAGGGACAGTTTCAGTTTTTCAGTTAAAAACAAATTATTTGTTTTATGAAAAAAATTCACAATCCAATTAACTTCTTTTTTTCAATTTTTTTATGGCACATGCTAAAATACATACACTGCCTTTCATAAGTTTCCGGACAAATGCGTATAATATTTTTGAGTATACTCCGTAAGAATCGTTTCATATATAGCGCACGGTATGAAAAATAGATGGGAAGTAAAATCAAACATTAAAAAAAATTGAAGGGTCACATTTCACGTCAATTTGTGTTTTTTTATTATTTCTGTAGAAAGATGGCAAAATTTTATGTGTCACAATTTCCAAGTTCAGCCAATTCTTAAAATCGAAAAAGGATTCAATGTTGTTTTTTCTTTGCTAGTGAGCTAAAGTGAGAGGAAAAATATAGTTTCATTAACATTATATTTATTAAGCAAATTGACTAAATTTAGAAAGCCTTATAACTAGAGAAAAAAATTGGTTCTTCCTCAATTTCGTGGAAAATTGGCCGACATTCAATCGATTAACGTCTTAATAATTTCAAATATTACTGATCTCAAGACTTCTTGAAAAATTTCTTTAAACTAACCTCTCGATGCTGGACTTTGTTTAACGAACCTTTCTGTCAAGTTCCTCCCAAAACTGTATTAAGTTGATGCCATTTCAATTGTGCAGCCACCAGTTTTTTTTGTTCAAAGAATTTATTCATCTTTGTACGTATAATATCTAGGACACCATGAAGGTATGTTCTAGCTTAACGCTTTTTTTTCGTTTAAATATATTAGCAATAAGAAACTCATCTGGCAACCTTTGTTGATATAAGGGGCAATTTATTTCGTAGAAAAAGAACCAAGAGAAAGCAAAATGACAATGCTAAAGCACATGGATCAAATTGCATTACTCGTGCATTAAAAATCATGATAAGGAAGACCACAACGTCCGATGATTTGTTTACCTCTGTTGTAGACCAAATCCTAGATATCTTTACAGAAAAGGACAAAGAGATAAGAGAAAGAACTTCCAAAATCTGCAAACAAAACCGAATTGAATGTGATCCTCTCGAAGCCATCCATTTACCAGAAAAAAACACTTGCTAAACGTATTCTCAGTTTGGAAGGAGGAGGTGATGGAAACCTCTCCACTGTAATTTCCTCAAATCTATGCAATCTTTAAAAAAAGTAACAGGAGCTATCTACATAGATTCTCCAGTCTTTTTGATGATTACAATTCTGTTAGGTAGCGTAGGAAAATATCGAAATGAAATAATGAAATAGGAACATTTCAAATGGGAAGTTCCTTGTGGGAGGCAGGGCAAATCGCACACAAATAATTTTTTTTTAATGCTGTTCGTAAGGATTAGCCTCTGACTGCACTTCAACTCTGTACTCTCTCAAAGTAAAAACACTTTCCTTAAAAGCATGAAAACGTTATGAGAAAAACGATTGCACTGCAAAATGCATTTCCAGCACCGAAGAACAATAAGAAAAGTCCATAGGCCCCTAATCATCTTTTCCAGCATTTTAAATAATTACATACACAATGCGAGGTAATTCTTACAAGAAAAAAAAGAAGTATTTAAGGAATTTTAACAAATGAAGAAAACCACCGAAATCGTCGTCGTAAATATTTCTCCAAAGAGTGTGACTGAAATTTCGTTCCACCGCCGCTGTTGGGTTCGTGGACTCCACCGCAAGCTGGAACTCAGCCGGAAAATATAAATTTCGAGAAAACCAACAGACCTCAAAATAGTTTCGCCCCCTTTTTGTTCCCTGAAAGCCAACGTGCAGACAGACAGACAGATAGCGAGTGCAAGTGCACACTCACCCGGTACGAGTTCGTGTTAAGGAGCCGAACCAGAAACAACACCAGAAGAAGCCACTGTTCCTCTTCTATTGCACACATCCGTGTGTGCTTCGGGACTGGACTGGGCAGTGTTGTTCGTCTGTAATTAGCGTCATTTTGGGTGTCAAATATGAAATTTATTAACCCTTTTTGCCCGGGACTGCGCTTCCTTCCTGTTATTCGTGTGTTGGTTTAGTTTGCTTTGGCTCCTTTGGATCCTTTGGGTGCGGTTGGTTTCCTTTGTGTGTTTCGGTGTTTTTCATTTTGGAATTGGTACAATTTGTCTTCGACGTTACAACAAGACGTATCATTATCCTTTTGTTTGCATTTCTTTATGCATGTAATTTAGTGTAAGAATGTTTCCAAGCCAAGTCAAGCTAGTTCTAGGACCTGAGGTTGTGGGAACCTTCGCTTTGACAGACTGTGTGGTTTCGTTTTTTTTTTTTTTTTGTTGTCTCATCAAATGCAAATCTGACATATTTTGTCGTTAATGCATCAAGGGAGGATCACATTTTAATGATATCCTCTGAAAGGAGTCGAAGAGCATTCGTGATTTCAATCTTTCAATGCGTTGGTCGTTCATTAGTCACGCAATCTGTTCATTGATCCCTTTGAGTTTATAGAATCAGGAATAAAGAGTGAGGGAAGCTTTTTTTTGTAGTTCTCCTTAACATGTTCGCCTTTGGTTAAGTTTTGAAGAACCTCAGCCCATGGGCTTTTGTCCTTTGTCTTGGGAAGATTTGCGTGTTAAACTACAGAAATAAATCGAAGGGTCGGAGAGGGGCTAAAAAAGTTAAATTCGAACCTAAAGAGTTCAGTTGTTCATATTCTCGAGGTACATGTGCTTTCAGGAAATAAATGTTTTCTAAGTGTGTTAATGGTGCTTTAGTCCGAGGTGGACCCAGCCCTTTACCAACAAGTTTCTTTAGTTTGAACCTTTGCGGTATCATCGAATGGATTGGGATTCGGGGACCGTGGCCGACTTTACAAGCCTTTGTCGTCTGAGCCGCTGTACACTGAACACTTATCTGATTGATCCAGCTGAACAGCACATACGTTTTCCGTTGGAGTTGGATTTTACTGCTCATTTAAGGATAAGCCGCCTTTTGTGTATTGAGGTAAATCAGACTCGTTTGCTTGTCTCACCATCTGTCAATTTTTTATCAGAAATTAACTTAGCGAAATTGGGTTACATTCCAGCGAACTTGAAGATTCAATTTCTGTAAAAGCATGGAAGAGTTGTGAATGGTAAAGTGAAAACTGCTTACTACCAGCGGAATGATCTTTGTCCATCTAAATCAAAGTTATATATGCTTTGGGTTAGTTCCCCAAAGAGGCAGCCTCCACGGGAAGGAAAAGACCCCAAAACCAGAGCTCGAAAATAACTCTCAACCTTGATTTTCATTCGGGTTTTCTCTGAAAGTGTATAGAGGGTGTCTCCTTTTAAGTCAGTATATTCTAGGAAAGAAATTTCTGTACCGTAAGGATCTATGTGATGATTTAAAAAAACGCTTACTTTGGTAAAGCTTCATCCATGTTAACGACAATTTCTCTGTTAATACGATAGAAACTTCGTTAAAGAATTTTCTTTTATAAGAAATAATACGCTTTGTAACTGCGTTTAAATAATGTTGATATATTTTTTAGTTGCTCAGATATTAATTTTTAAGTATGTTCCATTTTTCTTGCACATGCTTATTTTTGATTTTGAGGTCAATTTCCTTCAATAAACGCGTAAAAAACATTTTAAACGTTTTATTAATTTTTTGTGAACAAATGAACAAAACAATAGTAAACCAAAAAATCAATGACAAGTTTGCCAAAAAAACCCTTACATGTTTGATACTAAGGAAAATATGCATTCTGCAATTTTTTTAGAATTAAAGTTTTCATTTTCTTGCTAAAAATAAAATGTTGCCGGAACGCCAAACTCAACCTATGCCAGTTCAAAAATTTAAGGAGACTATTATTTGATTTTCTGTCCATTGTACTTTCACTTGCAATCATTTGTACTGAAATCTGAACTTAATAAAACAAATGTTTACCAATATTTGACTAACCAGAAAACTAAGCTGCAATTCCGCACTGCTTGATAGCGAACTGAGATGAGAGTTATTTTTTAAATTCAATTATAACTCTCATTGATTGACCAGAACCTTAAAAAAATAGATAAAAAGTTTCTCTCCGATCAAGAGCGAAATTTGTAAGTAAAATTAAATTAGTTTTTAAGTAATCTCATTTCAAAATCTCAGCAGCAAAGAGTACCTAATTTAAAAACCTTTGTAAATGTTAGCAGTTATTTGCAAGCTCTACCCCGAAAAAAGACGACAAGGAACGGAAAAGGAAAACTACATCTAGATAATGCAACGAACTTTGGACAGGATCAAGAACCATGAAGAGAAGAGTAAGCGGACAACGAATGATCTGCTCCGAGGTATAATTCTATAACTTCAGTTTCATATGTGCACCTGCAACTCCACCGACAAAGCTGCAGACCCTTTGAAAGACGAATTTTAGAAACTCTTGGAGCATATCTTTAGCACGCCGATAAAACCATACTTTGCGACTGCAATGCTTATGCAATGCTTATGGTGACTCTGACTAATTTCTGGATTCAGAGTTCGGCTATCCAATGCAAGAAAACTGCACCAGACAACAGAAAAGAAATTCCACATTAGACGCATCGTCAAACCGGGGATAGCCAGTGTCTCTCAAATGAGCCGACATCTTAACAATGTCATACTGTAATTTAGGGAACAGTGGAAACCACCTTGGGCTACCAACCACTCCCTACAACAAATCTGTGGTATAATGACGATTTCATGAACAAGAGGAAGGCAACAGATGAGTCGCAAAAAAAGGGCATTCGAAGTATCTCAGCTTAAGGATATCGGATAATAGCCTTGGTACAGGCTAAACCTGTCGCCAAATTTCCCCATGAGCTCGTCACCGATCCGCAGACAACTGTGGCTGTATCAAGATATGAAGAAAACCCAATTTAAGCCGATGAAATAGCTCCCCCACCCACTTAAGAACAATTTTGAGTGGATATAAAAGAGCCACTGCGGGTTCAGAGTAGAACTATTTTTCAATATTCGTCATCCATTGGCGTAGTTGACTAACTAACCACTTATCTGTTCATTATTGACTGCATCGTTCTCCTGGCCCGACTTAAAAAACCGTCAACCTTTCAACAATCATCGATTTAACTTCGTGATTAGGTTCACCCTTAATCCGTTTAACTTTTCATCACATTTGTGGTTGTTCGCCTGCCTACCAACGACTCACGCCCGACTTAATTGTGCTAATAAGATTCCATCGAATCCAGATCCAAAGAAATCGATTTGACAATGTCCCAAAGAAACAAGTGTATTCTACTAGTTCGTCATCATCACCTAGGGCATATGTAGTTGTAGTTCAGTCTCACTCATGTTTAAGTTCCAGTCGAGTTAGCAATTTCCAGCTCGTTGAATCCAATTAGGAACTACCCCTAGACTCAGCAGCCAATACCCACCCAAAACTCATTCGAAGACAAAGTCTGTGGGGGTGCCATTCGGTGGCATATTGACTTTCTCCATCGAACCGTACAACCGTCAAAATGCTAATCAATGAGCTGTAGTGTCATGTTCAAATCGGATTTGTGCCTTTGGACTTGTATCTAGTTTTTTTTTTGTTTTTTCTAAACAAAAAGCTTACCTTCAACACCAAGTAACGTGAAAAACGACGTCGTCGTCGGCGTTCGCCAAAACGCCTTTGATGTGTCGTGTGCTGTTGTTTTGTTTTTAATTGGGTTCAGGCTTCTTTTCTAATTGAATTGTCAAGTTAGACTGGCAAAAATGTATTAGAGGCGACTATCGGACAATCGGGCTTAAGTTAAAATGTTGCGAAGAAACCTCGGCTAGATATTGAACGGGGATGAGCAGAATTTTTCCCTTGACACTGGCGACAGTAAGGGTTGTTGAGGCCTGTCTCTGGAATGTACAAATAGGTAACTAGGGCATCTGGGTCTATTTTATCGATTATTTTTTTAGAGCCATTTAGCTTATATTGTATGGAGTGTTCGTTCGTAGACAGTGTAAGTTGCGGATCCAGAATCTAGAGGCCTGGCTGTAAATAAAAAAATAAAGTACACATATTGCCGATAAAATTGTCTCTTATTATGCCTATGAGAGACAACAACCGCAACCTGGGGGATAGCTGTCATTTCGATCATAAAGCGGCTTGCATAGGCGGACTCTGTAGATGTTGAAGGTTCCTTCTGTGTCCACGAAGACACCCAGACTGAACTCATTAATATTTATCGATTTATCCATAGTAATGACCACTTTACGCAATATCCTTTTCTTAAATAAAAAGTTATGAAGTTCTTATACTTAAAACAAATTGTTGAGTATGAATAGTATTTTATTATTGTTGCATATTAAAAAAAATCTCATAAAGACTATATATGTTTTTAGAATTATATTTGTAGCAATTTTAACTTATTATCAAAACATGTGATCTCCTTAAGACGTCAAAATTATTACTAAAAATGTTAAGAAGCTTTTCATGTATTCCGTTCCTAGAATTACAATGAACGGTGTCGTTATCGGCTTTTAAGTTTTTAATTTTTACTTATTAATTTATTTATTTATCTGCAAGCTTTTTTAGTCTTAACAAAAAACTTTAATAATAATAATGCATATAAAAATCATTAAAAACAGAATTGAACTTTTCATATTATTTTTTTTTTCTTAAGAACATAAACAAATTTTTATATATCGTCTAAAACATTTACAATAATGGCTTAAAATCAAACTTATAACTAAGGTAAAGTTTTGTCGGCTTAACAAAAAGGGACCGACTGATTACTTTTGATAATTAAACAACATTTATTTTTTTTCCAAAAAAATATGTATATAGCTCTGACTCTATATCATTTTTGTAAACATTTTAAATATTGTTTTTGAAGATTTTTTTTTTAAGTTAAACTTTACCTCCGTCGAATGATGTCTCGTAGCAATTTGTTGTGTCCTCGAATCTGTGGTCAATGGCAGCTCGTGGGCTGAGGTACCTGAGCGTTGGCTCTAGATTTTGCTGGCTGATATTCACTACCCTTCGATTTGGATGGTTTTTTTGTATCTGTGAGTATCCTCCCTGGAAGCTGTAACATATATGTACAATCGACTCCTCCAGAGTTCATGACTGAAGCATCCTTCTTTCCCTCAGTCAAATTTTCTTCATAGTCGTTGCTATTTTGCATACCATTATTTCGTGGTTCAATCGCCTGAATTTAACTTTCGCTAGCCCCAACATTTGAAGCGTAGTCTTGTTTTAAGGAGAAGAATTCCAGCACACTTTATAGCATATGAACTTCGTGAATCTTCGTTGTATCCTTGCTACGAAATCGGAAGGGATCTGAAAAAATGGATTCCAAGCAACAATATTGTAATATAGAGCGTAGGAGTGCCAAAAATAAGGAAATTAATGTATGAGGGTTAGTAAACTGTGTCTTTTAATAAAACGGACCATGAAATTGGCTTATGAGATGACGTAATCCTTTGATTAGTAAACGTTTAGGATTGGTCAAGTTTAATACCGAACTGCTCAGCCTGCATTTGTCCATTAAGTGCCATTGAATTCACTGTAAAAGTGAATATATGAGGTTTCGTTCTTTAGTTGAATGTAACAACATTACATCTAGTAATGTCCAGGTGAAGATGGTTTTTGATCTTTTTGGAGGTCACTTTATAAGTTTCAATTTAAAAAAAAAAAAAAATGAACACTATTTTCAAATAAACTGCGATTTTTATGACTCGATTAGTCGTTTTGTCAGCAAGCCAGCCAACCAGAGTGGGATGATTTTAATTTTCAGGGCATTTTTTTAACTGCATGCGAAAATTTAATAATACTGCTAAGCAAATTATTAAATTTTATATAAAGTACAGTACAATTCGCACAAAATAAATAAGAAGAAGAAAATAGTTTACTGTAAGTTCTACTTTATTTTTTCTTTGAAACAATTTCAATCAGTCTTTTAGTCGAATTTCCAAAAAAAAAAATTAAATACAGTAAATATGTTTTTTATTTTCTATTAATTTTGAAATGAATATGAATATTGATCTAGAATATTTGTAAGACAATATTTGAAAAAATCAACTTCCCCTTTTTGTCACTTTGGGAGCAATCGTCTGAACATAGCTTTAAGAATATTTGTTTAAAAAAAGTGACAGATTTTTTTGGAATTCGGATTTATTTTTATAGTGTGTTCTAACATTTCATTTTATTTTTGCACAGAACAAGCGGTTGGGGATATTTCGTATTGTTATCGATTCTGGTAAAAAAAAGCTTGGCTATACTGCGAAAAGTGGTCTTCCCTGAATAGTTCTCCATTAAATAGTACACCCTTTATCATTGAACTGGACGCACCTTAACCAAATCATAAGTGAACACGAAAACGATATTACATCAATTGCTACGAGCTGGAATATATGTAAAAAAGAGTGATGATTTGAAATGGTAACCTCCGAGTTCGTATCCCAACGAGCGTAATTGAGAATATTTGGCAGGTTCTCGGATCGGAAGATCGGCGGATAAGACTTGGAGCAATTTCACAACGACGGGGTTAGTATTCAAAGAGATGTTTTACAGATGTCAACGGTCTTTTATTTCCTGTTTAAAAATGAACAGGAGATAAAGAATAAAATAAATTTTAAAAAAATCCTTAAAAATTAGGAAAATTTACGGACTTTCGCTGTCCGAATATTGTGCCAATGACTGTATAACTTATCGGAAATAGAAACCAATGTTCGGATGGAAACTAAAGCTAGTTTTATTTATTTTTCTTCTTCCTCTCCTTATAAGCCAAAACATTTTGTTTCTTGTTGATTGTGCGAATTTCTATTGAAAAAATTACTGTCCTCAAATCTATAACACATGAGCTGAACCTTTAGTGTCCAATTTTTAGCAGACAGCTTCTCGATTGCATGGCAAACTTTTCCAGGTAATGCTACATTTTTATTTTGCTGGAATCCGAAAACATGGCAGACTTGCTTCTTTTAAAAGCATTTTTTGTTGCAGGTAAGACAGGTAATATTCTGTTGCTTCGTCTCCGGAAAAAATTGATGCTTCCAGGTCTCGCCCGTGCTCATAAATCACCTTAAGAATCTCTCTGTGTCAACTTCATCTTGTACAAAAGCTACTCTTATAATGTGAACTTATTTCATTCCTTCTTCGGCAACAATATGATAAGGCATCGGCCCTTATTTTCTTGTTTAGTAAATTATGAAACACCCTCTGAATACTGGTCTTAGAAGTGCTTGATGGTCACACTTTGCCCAACAGACAAATCAACGTGAAAAAGCTACAAACATGGGTCATTAAATAAAGGAAATTCAGAATCAAATTGGTTTTTAAAGGTTTTTTACTACTTCCTTCCTTAATATACAAATTCTATTGACTTGATGAATTTGTTTCAAGTTTGTCATCCGAATAGTATATCCACTTCACTCGATTCAGGTCGCAATGTTAAATGTACAAAGTCAAACGAAACTAAACTGTAAACTTATATGGATTTCTCCATCAGTCTGCTTGATCCTTCTAGACTAAAATCCCGCAGATATTTTTAATTTGATGATATGTTTATGTATAACCAAAAAAGTGCTCTAGTCATAATGCTAATTTTTAAAACATATATCACCAAACCTAAAAAATATGCTGTTGGCTCTTAGACTTAAAAAGATCCTTCGACTTTTATTACTGAAAAGGTTGTTTACTGTATTTTGTTTTTAAATGCATTTTCATATTTTCATTATTGTATTTCATTATTACTAATGTGCTACACAAAAAATGCTCAAACTATCTTAGAAATTATTTAAAAATATAACTTTCTGGCCAAAGTAGTTTGTAAAAAAAAAGAAAAAAAAACTTAAAGCTGCCTCCTGTTCAGCATTACACCTTAATCAATCTCGGATCTATTCATCATTTCAGATCAGTGTGATCACGATTTTTAATTGATGGACAAGTGAAGCCCTGACGCATCAGCACACTTCACTTTGGTGATTTATTTCTTCTAGGTAAACACGCATTCCACGCCCTAGATGGCACGCACTCTGCGCACGTTGTTGTTTAAACAGAAGAGAAAACACACAGAAATAAGGCTGAATGAAAGCAACATGTTGCAAATGCAACATTTCCTTTATTTATGCAAATTCAAGTGCTGCATCCATCACCGGATCGAAATTAATTATATTATTCCAACTGATGAGCACACAACACTCGAAGCATGAGCACCGAGCACGGTCAGCCCACCAGAACCTACCTAGAGAAGAAGCAGAAACAGGCTACTGCCACCTGAAGCTGACACCTCTGTTCCGTGCCCAGACAGAGACGCGCAGACACTCGCTCGGTTTACATTCACAATGACCAAGGTGTGATCGCCAGCTCTCAAATCCCACTTGGAGCACAGTAAACGACGTGAACTCCAATCACTTCGAGCATCCTTCAGATTGATTACATTTCCGCCGATTGAAATTCAATTCACTAATTCCACAACACACCGAGACGCAGACAGTCGGTCAGAAAGTTAGCTGCGTCTGCGCGATTGACTGACAGGCTGATAGACTGACTGGCTGCTGCTGGCTGTATGGCCCGACTTGGTATTTGGATACTCCCAGGCTTCGCGCAGCGGCCAGCGGGACAAGTGTTCTTCAACCGAAAAAATAAAAAAAAAAATTAAAAACAGAATAAACTGATTACGAGGCTTGCTGCATGTATGTAGAGCTAAGGCAAGCCATAAGCCAAGTGGCGCGCGAAAAGTGCCCACTTGGATCGTGTGTTGGAACCGTGGCGTGTAGTCTTCGGTCATAAAGTGTGTAGGCTTACGAGTGGCACTTGGGATGCTCTCGAGCAATCAGATATTTTGTTGATCCTCTGGCTTTCTGTTTCTCCTGGGTAATCCTGCGTCACAACAATAACATACTGTGTCCAAAAAACGATCATGATGATGATGTGCTGTTGATGTGTTGCTGGTGATCTATGGCGCGTTTTGGGTGGCATTTTCACTCGACATTCAGTTGCGACAAACTATATATATGTACATCTGAAACCGATATGAAGATTGAGATCTGAACGTCTACCAGATGTTTTCTTCAATTTGGATTATGACCACTTGAGGCCCAGAGGCAATAGATGTATGTATGTACCCACATTCTCCTGGTGCGCGAGAGCGAGGTAGTGATGGGCACGCGCAGGTCTTAAATTAACAAAATGGTTCAAGTGTTGGTTAATTTCTCATCAGCTTAGCGATTGTTAAGGTGTGGTTCACAAGTGTTTCACATTCATTGATGGATACTGTAAGAGGAGGCAGGTAGAGAGTTGGAGTGTCTTTTAATGGAACACGGATTGCCAGTTGCCAGTTTAACTGAATGTGCAATGAGAGAGTTCTCCTCAATGAATAATGCATTTTTAAAATGTTGTAAAGTACTTATCTGTTTCCGTTTTGGTTTCTTTGAGAACATTCATTGAAATTTATGTGAAATCTGTGAAGGAAGAAACTTTTGATTAACTTTAAATTTGGGGCGTAGTTGTTTACTTTTTTAAAAGTATTCTTCAATTTATAATTTATTCATAAAATCATATGTTATTCAACTTTTTCATCTTAGAACAAGTTTAAGGCGTTGTTTTTTTTTTGCAAGGGAACGATTGTTTACATAATGTCGCCGGTTCTCTTAAAAGAGATATGCAACCTTTCATAATAAAACCACTACAATGATCGAAACTACTCTTAATGAAGTTGAAACTAGGATGATGAATAAGACAGTAAAACTGATTTTTGGGATCTTCGAATAGAAGAAAAGTGTTGTAAGAGGACGAATGGAGGTGGAGGAATAAAAGCAAACTCTTTCACAGTTGAAAATCCGTCGACTGCAATGACTTCATTTAAGAGTGTCTTCGAATTTCAACCCACAGCTTAACTAAATCGAAAACTGACCTAGTGCGAGTCGAACTCGCGCAACGGACGTTCCGTAGGTATGTAAATAGTTCGCACATCACGGAAATCGAGTCTCGAATATTTTTCCCACTTTTATTTGTGTGTAGCACCCTTTTGGATTTGATACCCTTGCCAGTATCTAATTTTGTGACAAACAACATATTTTTCTAATTTCAAGTTTCACATACACATGTAAATAGCCTTATTCTTGGCGTAAAATTGAGTTGCAATTTTAAATTTTTTGTTTCTTGTATTATTAGTACAAATTTAGGGTTTCCGGAGTTTTCCCTTTTCTTGTGCTATGCCAAATTTCCGGATTTATAGCCAACGAGAAGTATCGCATGGGTCTTAATCCTCCTTGCGTATATTAAAAGGTGTGGCATACTCAGCCTTGTCTTTTGACTGCTTGATTTTCTCCACGCGTCCTGAGAAAATGGGTGGTAATAGACATGGATTTCCGTTTTTTTCTTTTGAGGAACGGAACTTTAAAAAAAAACGGACTTAACCTTCGGTTCAGGATCAATATGTTGGGGATGCCAGGATGCTTGGTCTAACAAATAAGAAGCAAATTGTCCGAGATCGTGAGCGATAGAAAGTAGCTATAGCTCATAAGTAGGAAAGTAAGCTTTCTTACAGATTTATTTTCTTTGTAATTTCAGGAAGCAACCGAAGCCACTTTACGTTTTAACTGTGTGAAATTATCCAAAGTGTTTTTTCAAATCGTAGTCTTATAGTATTTTATAATATTTGACCTTCGAACCAATATTATCCAACCGCCATTGCACTCCGGGTGCTGTTGTAGGTCCAATCTTATGCAACATACACATATACTTCGATTTCTCAATATTGAAAGTGACCTAAACTATGCCATAGATATACTTCTGAAATATTTAAAAAAAAATTGTCAATTCGAAAAAATACAAACACGAAAAAAAACCTGGTTACATTCAAAATAATCAACTCAAAATCAACGGTGCTGAACTCACATGGGAATCATCAATAAATTACTCTGGCATACATTCATTTAGATAAGAAAATGACTTTCAATAAACATACTATTTCGAAAACATTAAATAAAATAAATATTGCTACTAGAATGCTATCCCTTTCATACATTGAAAGTCAAATGAACATAAAATCAACATCAATAAAATATAATTTCGAGCGATTGTACTTTATTGTTGGCAAGTTTTGGGGAACTGTGCCAGAACATTTTCATTTCAAAAATTGCAAGCGTCACGGAACAAATGATGCTCAATCCACCCTGGCATTAATTTACATCTGACGTTTATCAAAAAGGAAATGTTGAATTAAGAATTAGGAAAATTGAATTGAAAAACGATTTGATGATTTTCTTGTGAATTTTTATTTGTGAATAATCTACAAAATAATTTTCACAACTATTTATATTTTCCCGCATCTTTTTATTTATTTATGTATAATTTATTTATTTATTTATATTTTTAATGCACATATTTTCTTATATATTATTTATTTAATTATTAATCATTTTTATCTTTTTATTCATATATGTTCCTTAGAACTTGTACTTTTTCTCATTTTATTTATTTTTTTTTGTTCTTATCTACTTGTTTATTATTTTCATTCTATTGTGTAAGACAAATTTACTACAGACAGATTTTTTTTTATTTTTCCCTTTAAATTGAAGTTTTCTTCACAATCAAAATGTTATATCCAAATTTGTTAGTTTGAATTAAAAAATTGGGTGTTTCAGTAGAAAAATAAAAAGAATCGATAATCATATCATTTTAAAACGTGTGATAGCCAATCAGTTTGTAAAATTTTGATACCAAATAAAATATATCTATCTAACCATCGCCGAAGAGAAATGTGTAGATTTATATTGACAACTGCGCCCTCGTCCAAAGTACCGTCAATTAAGCTATTAAGTATTATGCATAAATTTTAAAGAATTAGTCCATGACTAAAATAAAATAAATAATAAATAAAATGTTTTTAGTAAATAAAACTAAAAATATTCTGACACACAACGTTTTTACGAAAAGTTATAAACTTCAATTCCTTGGTTTGGATCTGACAAAGACTCGTTCTGTGCAATTGATTGGTATGTTAAAAACTTCCAGAATAAAGTATCTAATTCGAAAGATGCAAATAATAAGAGACAGAGGCTGTGTAAAAATACATGCTATATAAACCATTCAAAACTACTGCAAAAAAGCAAAAAATACACACTCAAACAAATTCGATATTAAAAGAACCTAATTGACAAAAATTGATACTAGTATTTATAAAAACGAAATACTGGTAAATTGGTGTAACATTTAACGCTGCTCCATTATTATATTCCTATTATGCAAGACCGACGTCGAAAGAATTCGGCATGTTCTGTTTTTTACTTTGAGCAAGCCATTTGGGGTCGAAACAAAGAAATCCCATAATAATATAATAATAAGTTTGGCATTTCTTGTGTCACAAGAGTCTTTATTTATTTTAAATGTCACATAATAGTTTTGTTGGCTAACAAAAAATAAATCATGAAGGGGAACTAAAAAGACAACAAAGAAGTGTTAATCGGCAGCATAAAGATGTAAATAAAATTATTATAGGCTAAATTTGAACCCAACAAACATTTTTAAATTTCTGTTTCAAATTTCTTGGGTGACATTATGTGGCCATCGCAATAAACCTAATGTTTTGAAATAAAAAAAATAAAAAAATTTGGCAAAGAAATATTTTCATCAAATGCAACAATAAACATTTTCTTGATCACTATTCAAGTCATTTAACATCGGGTCCTACACATCCCGAACCAATCAAATCGTAAAAAAAATATTTATTTTCAAAATTTGCAATGGAAGCCAAATTTTTTCTTAGCCTCAATTCAAGTGCTATCTAGCCCGAGGGTGTTTATTAATGATAAGTAATATTTAATAACAATTTGCGACTCTAATAGTGTTTACTTGTGCATAGTAAAGATATCATCGCGAACTTATTTGTTTCGATATGTTTTGAGAACTTACAAGTTTTCCGGTGTCTTCGTCACGTTCACCCAACATAACTAGCGATTGTTTGTTCCCGGTTGCTTTTATGCCTTCTGAATGCCAATGACGCTTGCCTTTTATTATTGCAAATATTTGCCACCTCATTTGCGTGTCAAATGTTTATCTCGGAGCTAGTTCGTCTCAATGGAAACGCAACTCTTTAAGTCTGGAACTGTGTGCCGCCGCTAGTCCAGCAGTCGCAACCTCTTTTATGTCAAGGCGCCTTTTCATTAGACCACCATTGTAAAATATCATAACGGCAAACACTCACCCGAATACCCAAAAGGCAAAAGGGTCTCTCCAGATACTCGAACCTCATGCAGAATATCAATGTGCCATTTGTGGCTTCCTGTCATCGTTTCACCATTTACCTACTGACTTTAAACATTCATCCCCCGAGGGTTGTAGCCGTTGTGACCACAAAACCTAATGGTAAATCAAATCGAACCGAACAATAACACAATACAGAAGCTATAGGTTAATGCCTCCGGTCGTGTGTAGTCTGTAAATCAAGCAAGATAATCATTATCCTGTCAAATGTGAGCAACAATCAGAGATTTCGTGCATCGGATCATTCACCTGTGGCATCAGTCGGACTTCGGAGCAATCATCTCTTCTTCTTCCAGAGCATCCACCAGCCCCCGTCTAATGGCTATTCAGAAGAATACAACAATTAAAGACCAAGCGTTGTTGAAATGGATCTGTTTTTTTTGTTTGTTTTTTTCCCGCCTTTTTTTATATACCGCAGCAGGAAAATTGCAAACATCCTTTTACAGTATCAATGGGAATCGAATGTGCATGTCAACTCCGATGTTGGAGTTGAGACTATGTGAAATCTTTAGATAAATTACATTTTAATGAGTCTGTGATTGTTTCTGAATGATGTGGTGTGTAGTCCACATTTGCGCCACGCACAGTAGCAAATTCCTTTCGGTAAAATTAAATGAAATGCGAACCGAGTTGAGCTCTGAATTGATCTGTTTGTGAGGCTAATCTTTCGGCGGGATGTGGATCATATAGGATGCGATTGAGAAGGATTATACTTGCGGCGTTTTAATCTGCAACGATTCGCCTAGAGACACGCACAAGTAATTATTGTGTTTCCTTGTTGAACGCGAAGTCAAGACATTTGTGCAATGATTTCTGGAATACGCGTTCACAAGAAATCTTAATCGCGGGCAGAGAGTTGAACGGGAAAGTAAAAGCCGCCACGCCGGTAATAAACATTGCTTTCTATTACTACAATATAATTGAAATCGAGGAAATTGCTTAATATACTGGATCAGTTATTTTTTAAAAAGTTTTGTTTTTGCTTAAGAAGCACGAGATCACTCACAGAAATTCGATGTCTTTGAAGCGCTGAACAATGTATATTTCCAACAAAGATAAGCCGGTCTTTTCTTAGAATTCAATTCTATAAATTCATAAATTCAAATATTTAAGTTTGCGTCTAGTCCTATAGCTAGCCAGTCGGTAGTTGGTTCATTATCCTTAAATAATCGCTGACCAGTTTGCAACCTTCTTTATTTTTTGTCATTAAAAAAAATAGCCATCTATATGTCCCAATTACAGAAAGTTCTCGTCGATTTTAAGGCTAAGAACGGCAAACATATTTTTTATTAGTGTAACAGGAAAAAGCTGGCTTCATAAAAATATGATCGACAGTGGACTTGATAGATGATAGATTTTCCATTTCATGTAAAAGAACTTATAAGGGAGCAATCGAAAGCGGTTGTTAAGTTAACGCCACCCATACAGACTTCGACGAAGTTTTTGATTCTGTAGATCATGTGTTGCCGATAAGGAAGTTGGAAATGTTTGGCTTTCACTCATCAACATTGAAATGGATGTGTCAGGGTGAGACTCGTCTAATGTACCTCTGGAGTACCACAAGAGAGTCATTTAGAGCCCCTGCTCTTTACTAAACTTAACTAAGAATTTAAAACTACCAAATTTAAAATTCTGCCACTGCTTGTTGTATGCTGATGATCTAAAATTGTTTTCAAGAATAACATGTACATAGAGAAGATTACTTACAAATGCAGAAGGACGTAAAAAATCTAACTAGATGGAGTCTCGACAGTTGTTTAAGATTAATCATAAGAAATGCTATTTCAAAAGCCTGATTTAGTTGCGAAGGTAAATTAGCTGATGGGATTTTATAAAAAGGAACTTTAGGGACTTCTCTAACCCTCATACAAGTTTTTCACTGTTACCCTGGTAAGGTCAATACTCGAATACGCGGATTTAAACTGGAGCCCTTGCTATAATAAATTGAAATATAATTTTTTGTTTTTTACCTTATAATGATTTTGGGCCTTTTATTTTGAGAAATTGCCAAAACAGTCAAGTGGTCTCCTGCTGTGATCCGCAATTCTATGTTTTGCGAATAATATAAGACATGGACAGAAGAATGGTAAAAAGTTTTTTTAAGTGAATAGAAAAAATGGCACTTGGATGGACCTGATGATTTTTCCATGTAACTCTCATCGTGAAAATTAATGTCGAGCATTATCTAGTCTGACATAAGTTAATGGACGGCACTATAAACCGCTGGGGAACCATGCCCATCATAATATTTGGAAAAATAGCTAAAAACTGAGGTTCTACCCATCATCATTTAAAAGATATAAACGCTCTTTAAATCCATAAAAAAATTTGTGTTTTTATAAGAATTTCTCTTTCATGAATATTTCACTGAATATTTTCCTTATTTTGCGAATAATTTTGTACGTTTTTCTAAAACAAAAAAATAATTATCAACTACCAAAAATAATAAACAATTTATGCGTGTTTTTATTATAATAGATATAAAAATGTTCAAGTTACAATAATCATATTATTCAATTTATTTTAACACTCGTAGCTATTGAAGTTATAATATTTTATTTTTATAATATAATTCTTTTTTTTTTATTCTGATGATAGATCAAATTAAATTAGAAGAAATATTAAAAAATCCAGTTTATTGTGAAAAATTAAATATTTCACAAATAAATAACAAAACGATTTAAAGTCAATTATTGATATGGATCTCGCAGATTATGTGCTTACAAAGGCCAAATAACTATTGGAGCGAAATTACCAACGGTTTTCGTATCTCTGTTTGGCTTAAAACAGCAGAAATTTGATGACAGTTTTCCTCAAAACGAGTTGATTTTTTCAACCCATTACATTACCCATTGTAAAATTGTAATTTTTGAGGTGAGAAAAAACCACCTGATTTTTGAGTGGCAACTTTATTGTCAAATCTTTCTTCCAAGATGAAAACGGAAGTAACATAACATCCAATTTAGAGGACTATGTTGGCATGATATCCGATTGTGGCTTGAAATCAGTCATTTTGGTGATGTTTCAAAAGCAAACAATTAAGACACATAGAAAAATAGAAGTCATCATATTTGTAAAGAAGCGACCGAAAAAATCGAATTTATATTGAAAAATTGCCAAGCCAGTCAATTATTTAAATTAGTACATTGAATATTCCATAATTAATCGAAAGGTTAACCTTTGCAAAAAGCAACAATCCTTGAAAAATATGGAAATGTTTTTTTGCAGATTTTTTAAAAAGAAAACAACAAATGTCTTACCATGTATATAAGGAATTCGTAACTTTGGAGTATGTTTTAAACATGGTACGAGTTTTGAAAAATTTAATAATTTTTTGTGTCTTCAAGGACAATGAAACTATTTAAAGGCATAATCATACATGCTTAACCGATTGGGGTCCTCAAACACGATATAGTAAACCGAATGTTACTGTTGAAATTATAGTGGTTAAACTGCTCCGATAACAACTGGCCACCATGAACTCAACCTAACTTCATTTTGTGGAAATGTTTGAAGAGTAAACTTATTTTGACCATGCCTAAGACCATAATATAATTCGAGCCCAAATGGCAGCGATGTGGCCTGAGACACTGGTCGATAATATTTTCGGAGACAAGTTGAGTTGATAACGAAAATTAAAGCAACGACGAGCCTGATTCCCTGTGGGTCCAGTTTGAAAATGCATCAACAGCTTAAATAAAAAAATATAAATGCTTTTGAAAATTTCATATTTAAGAATTTTTTTCGCACTTCATACTTTCCTTGCACTTACGTTGAGTTGAAAAAAAAACTTCTGGAACTTTCTATCGCCTTTGAAGCTGGTTACCACAATGCTTATCTAACCTCCCACATCCATTTCACATAAATAATTACAGCCAATTTGCATATACATAAATTTTTTATAATTGCTATTTTTTTTTTTTTGCGCCTTCTATGGTGTAAAACTCAACTCGACGTTAGTAGACGCCTGACGCTGACCCCAAGGTCTGCATGTGCTTGATGGATCTGGGCAAGGTATAGGCAAAGTCCAGCTTTATCGCGCCGCATTTAACCATTTCAATCGCAAATAGCAACCCTTAACGAAGAACAGGCGAACCAAAATGTAAACAGCAGTGTTGCACGGTTGCACCTAGGAAATTACAATTGGAAATCGGGAAATCGGGCCCTCTCTCTTCACGGAGAAGGAAAACAGCAACAGCATAATTACCCCATTAAATCAGCTAGCGCTCGAAAGTTGCAACCGGCAAGCATTGTAATGTGGTCATGACGTTGGTAATACGGTCGACCGCTAAGACCGCCACTCTGCAGCGATTCCTTGAAGATTTCACCGGTTGGCTGGTTGGCTGGTTGGCTGTTTGTTTGCTGGTTGGTCCGTTCGCCGTTTTGCGTGCTGCAGATAATTAGATTAGATTACCATCGGGCAATTAATTTCAGATAATGGGGGCCGAATCGTCCGAAGGGTACCATTGGCTTCCGCCATTACACCGAGTGAATGGTGTTTTGCTTGCTTCGACCAGGAATCAAAAAACGAAAAAAAAACTGTTCGCGAAGCAGCTTATCTGTGGGTAGAGGTTACACATGCTTCCTGGAACACAGAACGGACAGTGTTCCTCCTTGTTTTTGCTGTAGGAATGGTCAGTGCTTTGAGTTGCTATTACTGCAATTTGTTGGCTATACGAGTATATGCTGTGGAACATTCTTTCGTGCTGCATGATCTTGACGGACGGGGATTTGAGTTTTTATTTGCTGAGAATTGGTCACGATTGTATGATTTGGGCGTAGATTATTGGTTTTTTTTCAAACGAATGGCAGAGAGTTAAAGTGGGAATGGAGGCTATTTAGGAACATTTTAAACGCAAAAGGGAATGCATGTTTGTATTTTTTGTCAAATGGGAAAGTCAAACCACTTTTGTTCCCATCTGAGTTGCAAAATTCTTCAAGGCTAGAAATAGGTTCAGATTATGTTGGTTGAGCTTGGTGCTTGAATTTGGAACGCACAAATCAAGTTAAGGATGTTAAAGTTTTGGCTTGAAGAAGGTTTAAGAGGTTTTGTTCGAGTAAATTCGAACGACTGTGCAAGTTAATAGAAAGTGTACCTGTTGACGAAAAAGAACAAACGCAGACATTAGCATAGGAACTCCTGAATTATTGTTTTTTTTACTCTTTTACTGAAATCGTTGATTTTATGGTCCAAAAATTATGAATTTACTTTTATGTTTACAGAGAAAATTTCAAGACATTTGGTCTTCTCTCCACTGACAAAATCATCCCCAAGCTGAATTACAGATCTTTTCGTGAAAACCGAAGCATAACCTTAACTTATCGCAAAATGCCTTTGGCCTACAAAATAAACTGCTATTTATTGACGGTATGTCGTAGTTTCACCTCGAATAGTGTTTAAAACAGTGGGTCAGATAAGAATTTTATTAGAGCTGGTCAAGATGGTAGGGATTACGAACTTTTTTTTCTGAAGCTTTTATGCTTCCCTTCGCCCTTTGTCTATTTTATGTATTGGAAAACTGTAAGTAGAAAGGATCTCTAATCTGCTGTTTAGCAAAGAATCAACAATGTTAATATTTTCACTACAAAAAACATAAACATAAACAGTAGTAGATGTCAACTTTAATTCATAAGGAAACTCGTTGCATTTTTTCACTCTTTGTTAACAGTTAACTCTTTCAATTGTCATGTTATTTCAAAACTGACTGAAACACAAGCGGGGTACAGGGTCTCATAAGTTATAACGACTTACTTCTCCAAGTGGTAGTGAAATTTAATTCTGCTTTTGCTCTGAAATTGACTTCCTCAAAAGGAAAAGCCTTCTATTCGAGAAATATAATGGCTGAACGAATGATTTGAAATTAGATCATTTATATTCTTTGCCCTTCCAAGCATTTTTTTTTAAATGAAATGAACAGCAAGAGAGGTTCCAAGTACTGGATCAATAAGAAATACTCAAACTTACCCAGAAGCCGGGCTTCGCTTATGACCCTACCTCTACAAATCGCACTTTTCTGTAGAGAAAGCACAGACATTCAATTTTACTAGATACTGGAACCATCAACTATGCTGATAAGAGCAGATGCTCGTACATAGTAGATATTTAAGGAAGCAGTTGGTCTTTTCTATTTACTTTACTTCTAAGCAGAAAGTCTTCGCCGTCTTCATCATTCCGATCGACAATCGCCGGCACAAATTGGTCTTTGAGAATCGCAAAAAATGAACGAGATATGGCACTAGAGGGCTGTCTTCAACAACGCTTGGTGAACCTCGGTTTTCGGTGGACGGTTTTTCATCTTTTATTTACTTTGGACTACATTTACGCTGACGAAAAGCGCCTACAGTTTTTCATGTCGTACACTGCAGAGAGTTTGAAAACCGCCCTTATACTTAGCGGATAGCTTCAGACGTTCATACGTCAATTTTAAAAGAGTATAGAACTGTGCTGTTTTCTGAATATTTATTTATCACCTTAAATTGTTACTGTTGGGTATTTTCTCGTGAATAGTTCAGTAGCTACTGCAAGTGTATTTAAAAAATAGAGCTTTCATTTTCGAAACTGCGTGTATTGAAAAAAAAAGTACGAATCTCCTCTTTAATAGATTATAACTTCCTTTCAAGTCATTCATTCCGAGTTTGAAAGTCACCATATGAAAGCTTATGTGCCACAGGGCTCCTTTTTGTCTGCTGCTTTTTTGTTTTATTTTCATTAATGATCCTTTGTTTGATTAATATAATCGAATTCTTTCTTTCGCTTGGAAGTGGAATTGTATCATAAGCAGAGTGGAATTTTATTGTTCGCAACTTATATCCTGTCGCTGAAGTAGCAGTAATAGAAATAGTATTTTTTATTAGCATTCTTAAAATACTTAACAGCTCCATTTCTGCAAATTAAATAATGTGTATTTGGTTAATTCTATTAAATAAAACCTGAATTCAATTGATTGTCCGATGAACTGCATGACAAAACATAGCATTCGAAATATTTATTCAGCCTATCAGGGACTTTTTCGTTATAAGCCACCAAAAAGCCAAGGTTTGTACTTTTGAAGATTCTTCTCCTTTCCGGATAAATTTGTGCGAGAGTAAATAAATTCGTCGCCATCTTTAGCTTCCATTTCCACCTTTAAAATTGTTATAGTTTTCAAAAAAAAAAAACGTCCTCCCTTTAACTTAACAGCCTACCGAACAAATAACTAGAATTACTACTCTTATTACCCAACCTATTACATTGACCACTTTTCCATTCCGAACCAACCAATTAGCAGTTAAAGTGTTCGAAATGTCAAATTAGAAAAAAAACGCATAAATGACAAAAAAAAAATGTCATTAAATTACTCCTTCCGTGGGACTTGTCATTTTCTAAAATATACCTCTGTCCACCAGCAACTACCCTTCACCGAGGCATCTGTTCAACATACCCTCCACACAGCCCCCATTAAAAACCACTGACATCACAACATTCCCTATGAGGACTGAGAAAAAAAAACGGACACTAACCAAACTCCATCAGGACACCAAATAACACGCACAGAAAAGCCCAAATAAGCAAACAATCGATATCCATTGAATTTATCACAAAGGATGCATGTACTCGCCTGGCTTACGCTTGCCTAGGTATGCTCTTCCACCCTGCCTCGGACAGCACCCTAGTTCCATATGCAAATGAGTTCCACACACATCCTTAATGCATTAGGAGTACACCCCGCGCATGTAATTGTAGGCTTTTCTACCCTTTGCCGACATCAGGCTACACGTAAAACGTAACTAACTTACGTATATCGGGGGGATGCATTATTCAGCATGGACATTGGCCAGCCAGCGGCGTTGTTTCTCTATCTAGCCAGCACGACTCATAATCTATTGATATTGTGGGCATATAAATCGCCGGTTGTTGTTATAGCGTGTTAGTGAATGTTGGGCACAACCAACCGAAGAGCCTTTAAGCTGGTCGCCATAGTCGCACGCACTTGAACAGCAATAGCAGCAGCATTTAGCCGTTTAAACCCTTACTTACTATATATGGAGTTTTGTGTCATGTTTGTATGGGGCAGAACAAAGACTTGACAGACCTTGTAAGCATATGGAGAGGGCGAGAACGAATCGAACGCCTGTCGTTGTCGCACTTACATTTTACACCCATTAGGGTGGTTGAAATCGATAAGGGCGGTGGACGACAGTTTTCAGCAGTCGATGCATTGTAAGGGTTTCGATTTCTATGGATAATTGGAAGGGCGTTGAGGTACATACGTAGCTGCTGGTCATTACATCAGTTTGAAATGAAGGCGAATAATTCTACAATGCAAGCCCCTTTAAGCATAGTTGAGTAGGTGTGATGTGCACTTCCATCTTTTCTTTTTTTTGGAAATGCTTATTTAACGGCTTTTGGAAAGAGGTTAAAGAAACTTTTTTAAATGTTTAATGTTCAGTCTTTTAGTACGAGCTTTGATCAACAAGATCAATATCAATCCATACGACCCCAAAGTGCTTGAAAGTACTAAAAGAGTATAATTTTCATTTCAAAGGACGATTGTTAAATTTGATATTAATGATGCCAGTGACTAATTCATACGACCAAGTGTAATTCCAAGAATTAAAGCTAAACATTTTTTTATGGTCACACAGGCGAAAGAGGGGTCGATGTTAAACTGTGTGTGCATTGTTGTGAGAAACTGAAAAGCACGTAAAACAAGTGGAGAAAAAAGCCAAGTCCTGCCTCTACAACTTTTCCAGTAAGTTTCGATTTTTGTAAAAACTTTATATACAAGTTTTTGGATATTTAAAAAAATTAAACAATAAAAATAATGTAAGCAGGAAAACTACATCAAAAACCTTCATGACAAGCTTGTCTTTATATACACTAGGAAGAGAGAGAGAGCAGGGATTTGCATTGATGTCAGAACAGCTTGACAGATATTGCATGTGCTTTAAAAAATTATATTGAATGTTGCATACACTAAATTAAAAAAATCAACTAAATAAACATTAAAGTTAAGGTAAGAAAAAAAATCAATAAATTAATACATAAAATAAAAAATAAATAATTTGTATAATAAATAAAAATGAACACCAAAAAACTACAAAATGCAATACAGAAATTTATTAATAAATATGTGTTAAATGTGTGCTAATAAGATGAATAAACAAATAACTAAAAAATAAATCGCAATTCAATACACCGCAAGTTCGAATATATTTTTCGAATAGTTTAAGTACTCGTATTCTTGTAGTTACTTTTTCAACATTTTACTAATCGATTCGTCAATAGAAAAATGCTAAGGTAAATTGTAAATAATTTTTTGGTGGAAAACCGTTAAACATGATTGCTTGAAAAATCACCTTAAATATAATTGTTTTATTTTTTTTACTAATTTTCGACATTTGATTAATAAATGGGAAGAGCAATTTGATTGTGACGTTTACTTTTTTGATGACTTCGTCAATTTGAGGAGAAAAGGTAAGGGTTTTATCTAGGTGTACCCCTCGGTACTGTACACTTAACTTCCAATCGATCCTGGTACCATTTATTTGAATCTTTGAAGCATTTATTTTCATTTTCCAATTGTAAAAGTAGGTTTGAATAATATTTAAAGCAGTGTGTAAATTGTTTTCGATATTAAAACACTGTCCTTATCGATGGCTGAGCTCGGACAAGCCGCATTGACCTGGTAGGGAAACATTTTCAACCAGAGTGAGCTTTAAAAAACAAAAAAAAAATTGACTCATCAACAAAAAAGTTCAAAGTGAAAATCTTGGAAGATTTTGAGGCTGAAAATCAACGAGAAGTTAAACCGAATTTTTTGCCGCAAAACTTTCGTCTCGTTTCATGCAAATTTGTTGTGATTTTTCGGAGGGAACTCAGTCCTCACGAAACTGCGAAAAAACCCAACATGTTCCGAAAATAACTGTCACTGTTTGGTGCGGTTTGCTCGTCGCACCAACAGGCATACAATGCCATAATTATTAGGGCCAACTTTGTCGGGCAAATCATCTCAAGGATTGGACTTGTAAATTTCCTGCCTTGGTTACGTGATTTGACTATTTTGGCGTACAGTTGACGAATAAAAAGCCAACATTGATTCGAAAGTATGACTTTCATGCGGCGCACCCGCCCGAAATCGTTCAAACACTAAATGCTATGTACTTTTCATACCAAAAAAGCTAAAAAATTTATCATTAAATTCTTTGTTAAAGTTCAGTTTCCAAAAGTTTTCAACGATACCATATTACTAAGCCTCCATTGTCTTTCCGTCCGTCTGTCATAGGGATGTTTCCCATGAACCGCAATAGGCAGGCACTTGCAATTTTTACAGAATTTACATCAGCCGCTATTACAGAAAAAAATAATAATCTTTTAAGGTTAAATTAAGGCTAAAAGAAATTTAAACTTAAAAAAACATATGTTGAATAATGAACGGAGGTACGGAACCCTTCGGTTGCGTGTCAAACTCGCCTTGGTTGGTTTTTTTTTGTTCATAACATATTTTTTTTAAAGGAAAAGTACAATTGTGATGATAAGAAGGGATGAAGAACAGTAATTTTATTTTTCAGGACACTAATTTCCATGGGACGGTTCAAAACGTCTAAGTTTTACTGCAGATACGAACACGATAAAGGTATCTCGGCGGCCATAACGTATAATGTTATCTGCGGGAGGAAGGATAAATCGACTTGAGATTCACTCTTCTTAACTCTTCTTAATGAGCCACGATAATACCTCGGGTACTTTTGAAGCTCTGCCTCTAACCCAACAACTTGTAATTTGTTAAGAGCTATAGAAGGGTTGGGCGAAGTAACGGAGAGGCTGTGTTAAGGAACTTCTCATTCGCACACTAGTGAAAAAGGCCATCAATCAACTGAATGCATAAAATTGGAGTCAGCTATTATCTTGGAAACATTTTGATTGAAGCCCATGTCCAACTTATGGAGCAAGAAATTGCAACTAAATAACTACTACCAAATTTGCATGATGAAAAAAAAAAACATAAAACAAACATAATTTCTACCGCGGAAGTACCTTCAACAGGCAACCTTTGTTTATTCCATACAAATAAGTCTTACGCCATTGAAAACCCGTTCGCGGTGATAAACATCAGCTACCAACTCTCATCACTTGAAAGTCATAAAATCAAATCACTCAGCTCGTTGATTAACATGACTTCTAGTGTCCATCATTGAGCCCGAGTAAATTTTACGATCATGTTAACCACATAAGTTAACCATAATACGGTTCCCAAATGTCAAGTCCATTCGGTGCTTCATAGCGTCTGCTGGAAAGCCTTATCACACGGGCACTCTTATGGACTCCAGCCAGTGTCATTTTGCCAAACAACAACAAGACGCAGAGGGCATCAAAATGCAAATTTGCCTTGTTGATGCTTATTCGACCAGCGATCAGCTAAATCATGTTCGACCGTAAATTTACGATCGCATAACTTCCGATAAAATCTGAATTTTTATGGCTTCATATCGACACGGACACACGCGTTCCTCCGAAGCTGTGGCTTTCATCGATCTCTGAATACTCCATCTGCTGGTGCAGAGATCGTGCTGGTGACTATGTAGCGATTCTGTCTGATAGAAGATTCGATCGTAAAAACCATTGATCAGGTTACTTGGTTCCGGATATATTGGACTGATGCCTTTTCTGGAGCAGTGGACTTGCTTTTTTAATCGATTGGAAAACATCCGAGCTGGATGTCTGGGATACATCACCCAGTGAAGCAAGTTGATGGTTTCACTGGACATGTTCCTTCATTCAATGTCGTCATCTCCGTACTGGACATTGGATGAAAAATTAATTTAATAAACATTTACTTTATGGGTGCGCGCATCGTTAGGTTTGATGATGGGTTTCAGCTTGGATGGAATAATGAAGCTCGACTGCCATTTGGATGCAAATGATGGCAATTTTCTGTAATATCAATTAAGAAGTTAATGTCTTTATCGATGTTGTGACGTGACGATGAGCGACTCGAGCAGGAGCTAATTGCGTCACCAATTGTTTCTAAGCCAAGCTTGCAGACAATTTTTTCATACAATGAATGGTAAAATATGGACAACATGTTCTTTTGTAAAGTCGTGGAATGCAAATGTGTTTTCAGTGAAACAATTAGTTGAGCCTGAGCATTATCCGTCATGTTTTGAGACTTATAAAGACGTCTGGAGCGGCTATAGCCCATGAAACTTTTGCGAGTAAAAAACGAATTTTTTTTGTTTACGTATTTAATAATCTCGAGCGCTTACATTTCGAATAGAAACTTTAAAAGTGAACTACTCTTTTGGATCATAGTCATGACCGAATATTGTACCATTTGCTTAATGGGCGTTAAACTGGTCTTCGCCTCCTACAGTGTCGTAGAAATTCTGTGAGAATGTCCCAATCTACAGTTGTGACATCCCTGCTCCACGGAAAATGGAACGCTTGTGGTGCTCCGGATATTGGAAAATTTCTATGTAAGGTTTGGATGAAGTTCATTCAGACCACAAAATTGTTTTACTTCATGATAACTCTTCGAGCTTGTTTATGTTAAATTTATCTTTGTCATTTTTTTTTTATTTCCGACGCTGTTTTTTCATTACAGACTTGTTTACTTGTTTACTTGTTTACTTGTTAGCATTGCTCTTCAGCCTCAAAATCTTGTAAAAATGTCTGTTAATCCAACAATTTCCTTAAATTTATTGAATAGCTTTAAGAAAATCCAAGTCTTTCTCATTGAAGTACTTAACCCATTAATCAACAACTCCACAATCGAGCCATAAAAATGCCGAGCAATTAAAATTACAAAGTCCTTTTAGTCAAAACATTCCCTCTGTTTAATTAAAAACACAGTCGAGTCTTATCTGTGCACCACATCCCAACAGAAGTCCTTCTTATCTGACCGCCGCTCCTCGTGCACAATTTGTCCTGGTATCCTCTGATATCCTGTGGGACAGACGAACAAAAAAACTTGTTAACATATTGTTGGGTCATCGCGAGCGCGCTATAATGCGGCAACAGAAGTTCATCGCCCATTTGCATATCACTTTGGATGTTCGTCCTGACCAATTAGATTGCGCAAGAAATACACCTGATGTGCTGAACTGAAGTTCAAACATTTAATTAGCATCAAACAAGCGCAACTGGAGCGAGAACAAAAGGTGAACCCTTTTTTTTTGTGTGCTTCTTGCTCCTTGAATGCATTTCTTGTGGAGTGGTTTCGATTTTGTAGGAGTAGTCGGGATAGGATAATGGATGTGCAGATGGTTTTGGTAGGTTAATTTAAATTTTGAATTTGATTTAAATTCTATTTTTGAAAATGTTTGGCTTCTAAGAAAACTTAAAAAAAAAATAAAATCTACGTGAGTCACAAATCTGACCCCAGTTTATGTTGCTTCAGCGAGGGCCAGTTTTAGAATACCGAAAACGAATTTTGATTTACCTGTTTTTTGAAAATGATTCGCTTCGTGTCGCTTAATTTCACGAATTTCGTTAGCTCGTCGACAATAATTATGTTGTAGAAGTTTTAACTGAAACTGCTGGCATTCCAGCTCTTGATCAGATTCAGGCTCGGCTTTGGGCTTAAGTGTATCTCAATTAAATATACATATTTCGCTAATTAGGAGAATATTCTTTGCCGAAATGGTCTTAATAGTTCGTAAGAAGATGTCTTCAGGAAAAGGGGTAATTGTTCTTTATATATTCATGTTTAGATATTTTCAATCAAAAATATTATAGTAGGGGAGCAATGGAGTTTACATACAGATACTGTTTAAACAATTCTCCTCGCAACCATTCCCTCAACTCGATTGTATTAATGTCTTTTTCGATACTATGGACCCTTGCGAACAAAGATCGTCTGTTGGTACTCCAAATTGGTTTCATTCGAATCGTTTGAGAGGGTGGTTTAAATTTTATTATGCAAACACTCTTAAAAAAGGGACAAGTTCTCTTCTTCAATTTAAATCAATTTAGTTTTCCAATAAAAAAAAGTTCAAAAGCAATTAAATTTATAGTTAAAAACTAACTTATCAGAAACAAAAATTTGTATAAATATATACACTGCCGTTCATAAGTTTCCGGACTAATTCATATAATTTTTTTTTTAATCTAAATTCAAAAATTTCATCAACATTATGTTTATTTAGCCAATTGGGTAAACTCAGTTAGTCATTTACTATAAAGACTATAAAGACCATTTCATTTATTGATGGCACCTTTTTCTATTTCCTGATCCACTTGGAAAATTGTTTCAGAAATGTGAATTGTTTGTGACACCATTAATTTGCATAACTTAGTCCATGTTCTTCCATGACTACAAAAGTGAAAAAGCTTTCAGAGTGGTTCTGTTTGGTTTAAGCTAAGTTGAAACCTTCTGACTCAATAATTTTAAAAAATTAAAAAAAAAATATGAATTTTATATCTTTTTGGAACGTAGTTCGATCAAGCTCAGTGATCTGAAAAACAATCACAAGTGAGTTGGGCTTACCAAATACAACTTAAAAAATAAACTTACACATTACTTTAATTGCCAAATATTTGGCGATGCGAGAAAAAGTGCCACATTAAAACATATAATGCCATCTGTGCCGGTACCTCGGAGTGCGAAAACACATGATCTCTAAAAAGTGCTAACTACAGTGAAAACCACAAATCCACTGGCAAGTATTTGGAAATAAGGCAGACATTTTCAAAAAGGACCTTCCAATCCTCAGTGCGCTTATGAGTGTTTATACAGAAATGGCAAAGATGGACTTGGCGGTATACAAGGGCTGTTGTCATCAAGAAAGGATACCCAAATCCGACGTCGTGGTTAGAGCGTTACCATAGATATCTTTAGCTTTGAGGTAGGCTCCGTTGTGATCATAGATAATAACACTAGCTCTGCGATCAAACGAAGATTACCTCTGGATAATCGCTGATTCTTTAGACTAAAAAAAGCAATTCAGCAAATACCTCTCTCGAAGAACTAAGTGACTCTAATCATCCCCGTCCTGCTATATGGCGATGAAGCATGGACATAGACAAAAAGATATATGAAGGAGCCTTAGGCTATGTCGAGAGAAAAGTGTGATTTATGGTCCCGTCTGCAGTGGAGGGAAGATTCAACAACGAACTTTACGGTACGATTTGTACAGCGAAATCGACTTAACCAAGATGATAAAATTCCAATGTCATGCGGGCTGTAGCGCCACGTCAAGTAAGTAATCAAATAATTAATTAAATAAATGGACAAAAAAGTCCAACTAGCTATGAAAAAAGAACACGCAAAACATTTTTTTTAAATTAAATTAAGCTATTTCTGCAGAAAAACTAATAAACATTTTTTTTGGTAGAAATGTTAATCAATCAAAATAAAAAGTATTTCCAAATTGTTGTCCTGATCACTTGAAATAATACATTGGTTAATAAGTACTCGCCAAAATGTTGAACAATTTATCAATGTAAATAATCGTATTTTAAATGATCCAAAAATGCGAAAACAAATATATTCCTACGGAGGAGTAGCTTATAACATATTTTTGCTTTAGTGAGAACTTTTCTCGAATGCTTATTGAAAAGTAATCTTTATTGAAAATTAATACTTAAGTACTTAAAAGATGAACCCTTAAAAGGATAGTTTTTCCATGTATTTCCAAAGTTATAACTTAATCATTTTCCACTTGGATTTCTAAAGCAAGTAAAGCCGCACTTTATTGTAGTAATTTTCATTCCTCACTTATTGAAATATTCCACTTATATTTGTAATTTATCTTTAATTTTCCTTAGAGCAATGTCCGTCCTTCTACCGCTAGCTACTATCATTTTAGTCTAGCATTGTGGGTCGAAACGGAAAATCGTTGATTTAAACGCTTAGCAAAGGCAGTACAGTAAATATTTATTGTAACCGCTATAAATTTCGCGAAAACAGTGTCATCTGGCGTCGAGCTAAAGAATATGAAAACATCAGCACTGCCTTACTGGCATTATATTGAAATTATCCAATTGCGCTGAACACAAAAACCCCACAAATGTCACCCGCCATATTAAAACCTTATAACAGTGGATAGAAGAACAAAAAAAGTCCACCATCTTTCTGCGACGAAAGTGCTAGAAACTCGTGTTGCAGTTATCATCGTTCGGTTCAGTCACGCGATTCTCAATCAATTTTTTGTTTGATTCAAAATTAAAAAATTATCGTGTTTTTTTTCGGTTAACGGCTTTGAAATTTAGTTAGCTTTTAGGCTAAAGTATTATTTAGTGTTTTGAAGTGTTTTTTTAGTGACTAATTTTTGTGAAAAAGTGCTTAATCAATCGATCCGTTATTTGTGCTCTAAAAATTATCGTCGTTCTCGTGCAATTTTCCTTTTTCGTTTGTCGAATAATTCACTTCAGTTTTAAAATACTCATCAAAATGAACAAAAATGCTTGGAAAAGTTCTACAGCAACAATAAATGTGAGTACCATTTATATTTTATTGCAATAAAATTTATGTCAATTTTCGTAGTGCATGATTTTTACCAAAATGGTTTAGCTTAAGTTAATACACTTTGACACTTTTATTTTAATCCTCTTGAAATGTGCCTTTATATCCATGCCACATTAAATCAACAGAATTTTATTCAATAACCATAAAAATCGTTTGCCTTTGATGCGAGTTGATGTTCCTTACCTTCTCATTCTATTTTGTCCCTGTTAACCACTTGTGTAGACTTTAACAATATTACTACCGAAAGGATATCGATAAAACTCCTCATCGGTGGGACCAATCAAATGATGACGTTGCTGCATTTGTGTGAACCCACCAGGTGTTTTATAATATAATTGACGTGCTTTAGTACTGATCATGGATCCTAATAAATGTCTGGAACAGACCAAAGTGGATCAATGGATAGGCACCACAGTTTCTCTGTATTTTTTTTAGACATATTCGATGCCGATTAATTTTCTTAACATGCACCCGTTCATTAAATGCTCGCTGTAGATAAATGAGAACAAATTCCTCGTCACACGGATCATCTAACTCTTATTTTTGCTTATTCACACACTTCCATTATCATTTGTACGTAGGTTTCCCTTTTTTTATCACCACATTATTCTACTGCAAATATTTAAGTGAGCTGCGAAGCCATTCACACTCCTTAATATTATCTTCACGATTAAAACAATAAGGCCGATGACTGCACTTTCTTCAAATGTTTACGTTTCTTTTTTTTTTTAAAGGCCTGTGAATAAAACGGCACGGATGTGCAGTTTAAGAGCAAAGCTTGGAGTCTTATATTTGAAGGTAGATTTCTTTCCCATGTTTTACTTAAAAATTTCAAACGAAAGCTTGCGCTGCCTGCTAACAATATTCGACATTGAAGGCCTCCTTGTCATCCGTCTTCAAATCAAATCCTTTAAAAAAAAAATCAATCACTCTATGTGAAAACATTTATTTGCCTCACAATACATCTCTCTCCTTGTCCTAGTGTACATCTTAGACAGAAACATGTAAAAAAAAAAAATATGTAAATAAAATAAAAAAGAAACATTTCAACTTGGTTGATTTATTTTTTCAACCAAATATAAGCGATTGATAAACAAAAGATTAACTAAACAATGATACCTATTCAAACGTATGAGTTAAACACTCGTTTTGTATAACAATGAATTGCACAACAGAAAACCCAAGGGACAATGACCCAAGAGTACCAGCACAAAAAATGGGGCAGGGAAAAGTGGTTTCTAAGATAGACCGCCCTGTCTTATGACGCTTTGCTATGAATCTCATCCTGTGCAACCTTCATCACATCCAAGGCACCTTTCTTTATTAAATCATCGGCCAAAGCCTGACCGAGCTTTTCACACTTTGCAAAGAACTCGTATTCGTAGCACTTGTGTCGGAAAAGGCCACAGAACAAATTCATTGTATCATCTGATAGCACTGGAAGAACTTCCGTCGATTCAGGCTTTTCCTCATCGCCATAATCAAACATTTTGATCGTTTTCTGCAGGAACGGACAGTTGCTATGACTCTGTACAGCGGGAGTTGCTGGAAGTTTGGTCTCAACGAAGGTACATTTACTCGAACTGGGAGCACAGTCTGTGGAATCGGTAGATGTCTTACCAGTGATTGGACATGTGCCCACTGCAGATGATTTTACTTTCTCTTCTGTCCCCACATAGGGGCATTGGCCCATGAAATCCTGTCCCACTGGAATTTTCAATGGGCACTCGTCTTTGATAGGAGCTTCACTGCCATCGTCACTTATATTTCCGTTGCCATTACTTTCGCGATTCTTCAAATGGATAGCGCTAAAAGGGCACTTTTTAAAGAGCTCGCCATGAATATTGATCAGCTGTTGGATGTCGGTGATTTTTTCCAGTAGACCAGCATTCAAATCATCGTTTATCACTGTAGGGCTTGCTCGTTTACTCTCTGGACTTTGACTGCCGTCCTTCCGTGTTCGCTTCGGTGGCGGAGACCCGTCTTCACAGTCCTCATTCGCATTGATATCGAACTTGTTTCGCTCAAGTTCCAGCGAACAGGACAATTCATTGCGGATTTCTACGGAACCGTCCAAGCTCCAAACAGCTCCGATAACATTCAGACCAGCTCCGACATTGCTGTTGTCGTCACTGAGGCCTCCGAAAAGTGTGGAACAAACTGCAACTGGAGCACTGCAGCCGCCGCCAAGTGTTTTGAGGAAACTCCTCTCCGCTAAAATGCGACATGTCGTGGGCAAGCACACCAGCGTTTGCAGCATTTTTAGCATATCCTCGTCATTCGAACGACACTCAACTGCCAGAGCTCCTTGGCCAACAGCGTATAATAAGTCAGTTGGCTCCAAGACCTGACTGATGCGATTCGTCCAGCCCATCCGTACAAGACCAGCTTGAGCTAGTATAATGCCAGCGAATTTCGATTCAGGATCGTCCAATTTCGCCAAACGCGTATTCAGGTTTCCACGAATATCACAAACAACCAAATGTGGATATTCCCTCCGTATCTGTGCCGTTCGACGAAGTGAAGATGTTCCTTTAAAATAAATAGTTCAGTTATAAAATTGAAAGTTTGTGTGTGCTTTTACATTCTTACCTATTATACTACCTTGTGGTAGTGATTCGATTGTGTGTCCTTGAAATTTCTTATTTAGTACAAGAGCATCGCGTGCATCTTCTCTCTCAAGGACAGCACCGATTGCCATACCCATTGGCAATGCGGTAGGCAAATCCTTCAATGAATGAACAACAAAGTCCACGCCACCATTCCGTAGCGCATCCTCTAGATCTCGTGTGAATAGGGACTTTTCGCCTATCTTTGGCAGTGATATGTTGAGGACTCTATCTCCAATCGTTGACATGGTATCTAGAAGGAAAAACAATGAAAAAAAAACATAAAACAATTAACTTCAACTACTATTTGTATTTTGGGACTATCAATTATATTGCTCTGAATTTTTTAATTTGATTCCTAGACCATTAATTTGGACAACAAAAGATATATAGCCAGCTGCTCAATATCTTAAGGCACAGGTGATTAATTGCGACACTCAAAGGATAATACAAATTCATTTGAACGAAGAATTAGGTCATTGTCTAGTTAACAACACGCATTTCGTGTTTGTCACGAAAATGGCATTCGTGTTATTGATGAGCCATTTAAAGCCTTGTTTTATCTAGGATCTTGACTGCTATACATTTATTATGCATTGACTTAGTTAAGGAGTAAAGCATTGACGTACCATTTTAAATTAAGGCTTACTACCTAATCTAAAACTAACAGAAGTGAAGTCGTGCTGTACATATAGCAAGTGGTGTAAATTAAATAGAGAAAATAAAAACGCTCGCACAATCTACCTGTACAAGGATATCTTAGGGTACATCTATATCGTTGCCACAGCCCCTTTAAAAAAGGCAAAATAAGGACACAAGCATATGAAGATTAATTACACAAGTCAACAAAATAAATATTTTTCTTTGAGTCTGTTATTTAGTGAATATTTTCTGATTGTATACATCGAAAAAGAAGCAGAAACTCTATTTATAATAAATAAAGTTTGCTTTTGTACCTTTACACAATGTAAAACGAATATTATAGTGTTTTAGCAGTTTTTTTAGGAGCCGTTGCATAGAAGATACAGGAGGGGGGGAGGGGGGGCTGTAGGTGTGTAGCGGGAGTGACAAACTGTCAACGGCAGTGTGCGCGTGCGCTTTGCAAAGGAATAACGTATTTTATGTGTCGGGAGGCCTAAAATGTCTTCCAAAAAGTGCAAAAATCCCGTGGACTCTTTTTGTTATATTTGCGGCGAATTCATTAAAGTGAGAGCCAAAAAAATTTGTTTGTCGTCAAATACAAGACTTTGTGAAGCCTATGAAGCTTATTTTAATTTACCCGTGCGAAGTCAAGATAAAGTATGGACACCTCATTTCTCATGTAGTAACTGCAAAAATACTTTAGAGGGTAAGAAAATGCATCATACTTTTCATTAAAATTTATATATATAACTATACCTATTCTGACACACATTAAATGTGTCATTCGTTATTAAATAATGTCAATTTTTTTTCAGCCTGGTACTGTGGAGAAAAAAAAAGTATGAAGTTTGCTGTACCAAGAATATGGAGGGAACCAACTGACCATATCCATGATTGTTATTTTTGTGTAGTAAATCCAAGTAAGCGTCGCGCTGGTAAAAATGCCAAAAAGATTGAATACCCAAACCTACCATCAACGTCTGCTCCAGTACCCCACAGTGAAAACTTCCCTGTGCCTTCGAACCCAAAGCGGAAGGCAGAAGAGCAGTTACCGCTATCACAAATATCTAGTAATAGCGGAGACAGCGAGTTCGTGATCACATCACCATCTGTTGAACCACATCTAATTAATTCAGAAGAGTTTGATGACTTAGTGAGAGATTTAAATCTACCTAAACTTAAAGCAGAAATATTAGCTTCACGACTAAAACAATGGAATTTGCTCAAGAGCGATGTTAAAATAAGTGACCAAAGAACACGTCATAAAACATTTTCTGGATTCTTTACAAAAGAAGACGGACTTTGTTATTGCAATGATGTGAAAGGTTTGTTTGAAGCAATCGGAATCCCTTGCATTCCCTCTGAATGGCGTCTTTTCATCGACAGCTCTACAAGAAGCTTAAAGGCAGTTCTTCTTCACAATGGAAATAAATTTCCATCTCTTCCCATTGCTACAAGTTTTAAAATATGAAGAGTACGCCTGGCCAGTGATAGGAGATTTCAAAATGGTTGGATTTCTGATGGGAATGCAAGGCGGGTACACTAAATATCCGTGTTACATTTGTTTATGGGACAGTAGAGCCGATGCACTTCACTACCATCAGCACTCATGGCCACAACGGAGCGAGTTTCAAATAGGACAACATAATGTCAAAAATGAACCGATTGTGAAGCCCGATCATATTTTAATGCCTCCATTGCACATTAAATTAGGTCTGATGAAGCAGTTCGTAAAGGCTCTGCGTCAAGACTCTGAGGCCTTTCAATATTTAAAATCATTTTTCCCGAAATTGTCAGAGGCTAAAATTAAAGCTGGTATTTTCATTGGCCCACAAATAAAGAAAATAATGGCCAGTGAACAATTCCTACAGCTCCTCAGTACCCACGAAAAACAAGCGTGGCTCAGCCTTAAAGAAGTGATTAATGGCTTTCTTGGCAACAGAAGGGCAGAGAATTACACGGAGCTTATTACTGATATGCTTCACAACTTCAAAGTTATGGGTTGCAGAATGTCATTGAAAGTCCACATGATACATGCTCATTTGGATAACTTTAAAGACAACTTAGGTGCATATTCGGAAGAGCAAGGGGAACGTTTCCACCAAGATGTAATGAACTTTGAAAAGCGTTATCAAGGACAATATAATGAAAATATGATGGGTGACTACATTTTGGGGCTCATACGAAAAAGTTCCAACTTACACAGAAGAAATACCAAGTCTGTTCATTTTTAAAGTCTTATTTGTATTATTTTTTGTATTTGTGGGTTTATATATGCCGTCTTGTATAATTAAAGTCAATAAAAAAATGTGAATTCAAAACTGTTTTCCTTTTACATGTAATAATTGAAATTAAAAAATAGAACTCTTTCATAAAAAATAAATTTCGTTGTAGTAACTACAAAAGCAAACTTTAATAGATAAAAATATTTTTTCTTTAATTAGTTAGGCATAAGTAATCAAAATCAGAGGTACAGAACGCAGACTCAAAATTCGTGTTGACCCGTGTTATCATTAGCAAGAAAAAAATGGACATCAAAATAAAGGAGGATCAAACGGATATACGTTGTCGAACCGTCGAACAGCATCTCGGCTTGAACACGGTCATCGACAACTATCTGCATCTTCGAGGTTACAAAGGAGTCTCTTGCTACACATACTGACCTAAGGAAAACATTACTATTTCGGTTTATTCAAACAACAATGGTATAACCTTGTAACAAGCCAAATAAATTTCATCTGGCCTCTACTCCAAACATACACGGACCGAAAAATCTACAGCCTAGGATGAAGCTCTATTAGATAATTTTATCAGTTCAACGTGCGGAAGCCATCAAGTACGTCTTAAGTTGCTTTTAGGCCTATTTTATAATCATAAGACGTTGAAATTCCTGATATGATTTTGTGATAACGTTTAAAACTCCTCCGGGAAGTGGAACCGACCTTTCTCGACACTTGATGACTTACAGTAATTGGGTCTATGAAAAAATGAAAATAATAATATTGATAGTTTGATCACAAGGTTCATTGTCATATAACAGTATAACGAAAAAAAATTAAAATGAACACCACCTTCTTCAATTGATACTATTTTTATATTTTACCTCCATTAAACTTAAATTCAAATGTGACGAATGGAATTTATAGATAAATGATTATTGCATTAAGTCACGAAGAAAACATGCAAAACAAATGTCGATTAGCTTAAGACACCTGCCTTATCACAGATCGCCAAGACTACAAAGCTTGACATTCATATTCTTTTATTTATTACATTCGTACGCAATTTTATCTCTGAATATGAATGGAGCAATGAAATAAGTTTTAGAATGGCACTCAGTTTGATTTTTTGCTTGTCATCGTACTGGAGAAGCACCTCACCTACATAGGCAAAATACAATGATTGTCAAACCCAGAGGCAACAATTGAACATATGCGGAACAAGGCTACTTTGATTGGGTAATTATTTTTTCGCCATCATCGTCACAAGTCACTTCACTTGGGTGGAGTTCGTTGGCTCAATGCTCGTTCCCACAGCAAATCAGCGTCTGATTTTTTTTTTAATAACTGTGATGACGACAAGACGACGATTATGATCCGCGGCCATATGCGTGAAAATTCTCTTCTTGACTATTGTTTTATTCTGTTTTTGATTAGTCAGTTGCTGTCTGCACTCGACACCACTGATCGTCCATTTAACACGTGGTGTTCGCTCTATTCATCTCTCAAATCTTGTTAGCCCACAATGCAAGTTGTAATTTCGACTTTGGACCCAGTGATAATATTCTCTGATACACCTTGCTAGCGAAATAAGTCGACTGATATGAAGACAACGTTGGACTTGTACTGTTGCTTGCCACGCTCTATCTGTATAAAATAATTTACTGCATAGCAAATGGATCCAGTTTGCGAGGAATCACCATGTCAAAACACATGGATGACACGGCTGAGTTGTTTGCATTGTTGTATTTGTTTAATACTTTACTCGCATACGACTCAGATTGGTTAAATGCATCTCTGTTGTTCAAGTAAGGGTGAGACTCTTTTTTGTTTAAGCATGAACATCATACGAATGATGCATTAATCATGGTCAGCTTACACTAACATAAAATTCTACTTGAAAGGTTGGTAATTGACGCAACCCTGCCTCCTCAAGGCGGATTCCGACAACAATTCAGAAAAGACTGTAACGATTTGTTTAATGAAGTTAAGCACCAACAGCAATCGTCCGAAATGTGTTTAAAGGTCAAGACCAATTCATTTTAGTGCTCTTAATGTGAGAAATTCAAGATCGTCGATTACAGTCCAGATATGTTATAATGTTTGGCGTTACGTGTCTGGGTAATACTAATGTTTTTTGCAAAAAATAGCATATTGCATACAAAAAAACACTTCACTTGATTTTGCTGAGGACAAAGATTAAGTATGCCGAATAAACTACTGACTGTGAGAGAATTTTGAAGGTTTAGCTAGAAAAATGGGAACTCTAAAGGAATTTTCTGGCTTTTGGCGCAATTTATTGAAATTTATTTCCACAGGTGTGGTATCTATCGACAGTTTTCAGGAAAAGATCCAGAGTTATGGAACACTGATTTTTGAAGAATACTTATTTTGAATGGAACGATGTTAAAATAAATGAACCGTCATAACGCTATTTGATATGAAGTTTATGACTCCTAAATCCAAGACCGTAATGAGAGAACAAGGTTTAATTAAGCAAATTTGTGATAGGTCGACAGTTGGACACCTAATTCAAAACGGCCAAGTCATCTATTAAATTTAATCATCTAAAATAAATGCTTAACATCTTTCGCGCTGCTGATACTAGGCCGTATAACTACTCGAATCAGAACTTAAAAAGGCAAAGAATAGGGATAACGACTTGCCCTTGGTAAATAAAATTTTGGCACAAAATAAAAGTACATGCAGATTATTAAATACCTTTGGGATATCGGTGTTTATAAATAAAGTACATATGTTATTTGATTCTATAACTCTAAAGCGCAATTAAGGGTAATTAAGCGCATGAAAATAGAATAGGAAATATGCATAGTACCTATCAATTTGCATCCCAAGTGAATTTCATTAGAATTTGGATTTGTTTTCGAAGAAATAGCTTACAAACGGTAAAAGTATAGAGCATAGTAAGTTCGAATGACAAACTTTGTAAGCAATTAATTTTTTTTTCTATGAAAAAATTGTACGATTGTACGGAAATATCATATTTATGAGATAATTCTAAAGCAACAAAAAAAAAGAGAAACGAATGTGTATGCAGCCCCATGTAAACATTGGTTCTTGTTTTCGTACTTGTACAAGACAAGAATTGTCGTTCAGGTTTTCTTTTATTTTAAAATAATAAAATAGAAAATCATGGGTCTAGCCGCTCTATTAAGCATGATAAAACACTGTCGTTGCAATGAAAATATGGCATCTTACATCTAACCAAACGAGTGTGGATATTAAAAACTATCTCTGATAAGGACTTGCTTTGTCACGTGCAAATCCTTGAGGGTAAAATCCTTCTTGTGTGGAATTTCTATAGTTCTATTTATGTTCAGCTTCTGGATTCTTTCTTAAGACTGCGCTTAATTTTTTTTTCCAAATTATGTTACAATTTTAACTGATCTAAACTACTTTTTTTTACTTGCGAAATGACGAAAAAATATATTTATTAGGATTCAATGGACATCAAGTATGATTTCTGATGAAATCATAACTGTTCATAAAGACAATTTTCTGTTTTATTTATTTCTATATTTTTTTTAACTAACCAAACGAGAATCTAAGCACATACAAAAGACCAAACTCATTGCATGCAAGTTAACATTAATTAAGTCTCTGAGCACCAGAACCGGATTTTCGCAAAAGCGTTTTATAATCATCACAAAATTCCTCTGGTAGTAATGACGTCGCAGGTGTTTCCAAATCGATACTTCCGTCCAATTGGGGAATAACAAATTAAAATTATCGAAAAATCTACAGATAAAGACTTCCTAGCACATTACACTCTTCTATCTATGGGCGTACCCCATAAAAATAAAGTTCCAAACTCTAGAGCCTCACGAATTTGCATGAATTAAAAATTAATTGAATAGCCGCTGCATGACCTGTATTAAAATTTCAAATTATTCAAAGGGTCGGACTTTGGACGCTTTATTACACTCTTATTTTTGTTGCTCGTGTTTTTAAAACTTTAACTGGTAATTGAAAGCACAAATAACACGAAGATCGCGAGTAAAATTTGTGTTAAGGTCGTACTGTTGTGCTCCAGCAAGCAATGTACCTACTCCGCTGGCACGGCGTCTACGAGTATAACATATTTGGATAATGCCGATTATCTCTCCACAAGCAATCAAAAATAAGAAGAACGTGCAATACGAAGTTATTGTATAAAAATATAACAAAAAAAAGCAAATGAATTATGAATAGCCGATCGAGTATAAGGTACCTTACTGTAAGTACCAAGTCAGATGATCCAAAAATGACTTTCTAATTTGGCAATGGCACTCGAACGGAGCTTTCTGAACTTAAAGCAATGTCATGCTATCGACACTTGAAGTATTTATAAAATCTAAATACGATAAGGTATAGGACCTATAAAGAGCTAACTGATTGATTATAAATTTGCATTGAATGACTGACTAAATGTTGTTTCAAAGAATCACTTACGGATTTCAAATTTCTTGTGCGGATGTATCTTCTGCAGGCGGGCGATGACATGCTTCGTTTGAATTAACGCCAACTGCAAATGGAGAAACAAGAAATATTAATCTACCCTTGACAGTGTTAGACAAATATAAATCTTGATTTTAGTCCAATTATAAGATTAATTGAAATCCGCTTTGGGCTCTAATTGGAGACTACACAGATCTGTGTCTGCTAGTGTTACTCAACTTATTTTAGGGGTGATATAACACAAACACTACAGTCAGGCATTTCGAGTTGCAAATTGAATTTTTTTTTAAACTTATTTTAGGCAATTTAAGTCAATTTTTCGTTTAACCACAGATAAGTATATGAATAATTCAGAATGCAAAAATGTAATTCAAATTTTCAATTAAATTGCAAATCGCCGACTTACTTCACTTTTTCTGGAACCAACACGGATCACTTTATCGTCGTTTTCTTCGCCCATATTTTGCTTTTTTTTTTTTGTTTCTTGAAATTATTTTTTTTTAGACACTGCTGGTTAAATTACAGGTTTCTTTAATTTTTTTCTATTTTTTTATTGTTTTTAACGAGAGTGAAAGTCAAACGCACTGCAGTTAGAAATGTGGATTTCTTGAAATTTTAGAATAAGTTAACTAATGAACACGCATGTGTCTCTGCATCGAGGAAGCGAGGAGTTAAGTTGATACCATGTTTGTGGTTTTGTTTTATTTTTATTTAATTGGGAAATTTGTATGGAGTTTTCCACTTGTTGGAGGAAAACTGGGAACGAAATCCATACACTAGCACGATTGGTAGATGAATGAGAAGGGAAAACGTGAGTATTTACGTAATTGGCATTTGAAGCGTGAGTGCTGATGCAAGAAATGACAGATGCTACGTTATTTTGACAGCGAACCAATTGTTACAAAGCTTATGGGAGTGCCACACTTTGAAAGAGGGATATTTTAACATACATTTCAAATACAGACCTTAGAACTCTTAGAGTTTTTTTTTTTCAATTTTGCAATCAAACCATGTCTTTAATGGCTTCATCGTTTGATTGAGATAATTCTATCGCTAAAATTCAAACCGTTCCTTTGAGCATTTCTCAACAAGCTTTTAAAAGAAGCGCACCAATTGGCTGGTCTGATAGATGGAAGGAAAGAATGTCTTTGAAGGACATTGCGTTGGACTTCTTTATTTCTATTCAGGAGGTGAATACAAGGTATCAGCTACTGAGTCTTTACTGGCAAATACCGGCACCCAGAAGATTTGGCTGGGTGACGGCCGCAATCTTCTGCAAGTAAATGACAAAACTCTAAGAGTGTAACCCTCATGAGATAGCTTCTATAATGGTTTTGAGTGAGTGTTTATTTCCTGGTGAAACGAAAACAAAACAAGCTTTCCTGCGTCTTGAAAACTAGTATTCTGCAACAACGTTCTAAATAGCTCAACTATCGCGTTCTAAGCTTGTTGTATTCGCTCTTACATTCGATGCTAATTTAATTACTTTGAATGATAGCAAAACCATAAGTTTAATTTGCAAACAATCTTTTAGGTACACAATGTTATTGATCAAGAAGCTTTTATATAAATTTACCTCGCTGACCTTATTTCGGATCTCCAAATGTAAGATATTTCTGATTATACCTTCAAATGGGATTTTCAATATTAGATCTATCTTTTTAAAAAAGTGTGAGTGCACCTTTGCTTTCTGTAAAAAAAATATCAGCTCAATTGGGAAAATGTTACCCCTATACATATAAAAGAGAGAACACAACCAAAAAATTCCCCCATCATCTACGTGTTAAGACAAAGTGCAGAAATGATAGCTGTCATAAGTGGGATGATGTAAAAGCTTAAGTTTTTGTAAACAACTCGATATTTCCTTAATTTACTGTGAAGTCGTACAGTTTTAATCGGCAAGGTTATCTGGCAAAAGTCTCAATATCTATCAAAATCAATTCGGTTAATGCTGTTCCAGCTGTGGAACCGACCATCTGCAGCGACAAGCAGAGCTGCTAGAACCAGAGAACGGCTTGGCGATGAATTGATCGATAAGCTCGATGGACTTCATGATGGGGCTCTACGGACGGGTGTCGTCACCGAGTCTGACTTGCGAATGGCCTATCGCAAGTCACTGGTACAGGAGCAACAGAATCACATGAACCCTTGGTATGCCATTGGTATACTTTTGTTCATAATGCTGGCCACGCCTGTGTTCTTTGAGACGATACATTTCCTTTTGGGTGTTCGTTGCTTCCTGCCAAATAACTATCTCGTATGGGAGGCTACGCGGCCCATCAGTGACTGTGGATTTTGCAGGTTGACCTTTTGAATTTTATTTGTAGTTTGTCATTGAATGACCTAGTTCTGGTTTTCGTTTTTCTTGTTTGCCGGTTGCCATTGGATATGCAGTTCGGTTCATGGTCCGCTAATATTGCAGAATCTAACGCGCGATGAATTTGCCCCGTTCGCGTATTCCTCTCAACCAATTATAATCAAAAATGCGGTTGCACATTGGCCCGCGGCGAAGAGTCTGAATTTTACATACCTCAAGGATTTATATGGGCGCACACCGGGTGCCCTAGACGAAGACTGTCAGTTCTTGCATTTTCGATCGGATTTTAAATCACTGAAGGAAGTCTTCCAGATGTCCGACCAGCGGGCACAATTTGTCGATGGCCATCATCCATGGTATGTCGGCTGGAGCAACTGCCACCCAGTGGTTTTGAGAGAGCTGAGAAAACTATATCCAAGGCCGCACTTCCTGCCGGAAGACGCTGAGATGCCAAATACGGATTATATATTCCTCGGCTACGAGCAAGGCGCATTTATGCATGTGAGTTCCGTGGGAAAGCTGGCTTCTGTATTTTTAATATATTTTGCATTTCATCCAGCTGGACTATATACCCCGTCTTATGTGGCAGGCACAATTACAGGGCAACAAAAGTTGGATACTCGCTCCAACACCAGAATGTGATCATTTATGTCATTCCTTTTCGTTTTACGTGGAACCTGGCGATGCTGGTAAGAACAACAAATCGTTTGCGAATTCAAGATCTTCATTAAACTGTTTCTTTATTTAATTAAAAAGTTTTGGTCGATACACGCATTTGGTATCATGGAACCTCGATACCAAAAGGTCAATTCGCGCTTACCATTCAGTCTGAGTACGGCTAATAGCCGTTTAACGCTGGTCGCAACAATTATTTTTAACAAATATCCGTTCTTGTTCCATACTTGTTAGTATTTAATGATTAGACGGGAAGATATAAAATCAGCTTTACCAAATATCTTGCCTCAAACAATGAGTACATAAGCCTAGTATTTAGAACTCCGAGCCAGATTTAATTTGATTTATTCTTTTGACTTTTGTTAAATGTAAGCGCTAAACTTTGGCTTATCCAAATTTTTTTATTTCTAATTTCGAAACTGCAAAACCTGCAAATGATAAAATTGAAAGACTGTGTTTTAAACTGATAAAAAATTTCTTTAGACTTTAAATTTAAAAATACTCGACGAAAGCCAGTTGAGCAATTTCTAGAATTATTAATGGTTTTTTTTCTTTCCACTAGTCATGTTCTAATTTGTGTTTTTTTTTTAAGGAAAAAAAACTAATTTATGAAATACAGGTGAAAGGAAAGTAAACGGACTTCGAAGGAAAGGATATAATTATTATTTTTTGTAACAAATTGTGATTTTGCAGTCTTTTGCACTGACGACGGTCGATATAGGGAGTTAACAGCATTATAAAAATGCGTGAAATGAAATTATAAGCAAGATTTTATATTTTTGTGTGTACATTCTATTTGTTTTAATTAAGAATTAACGAAAGGCAAACAAAATATTATACATCAAATGCGTAGTGTGACTTATGTATCGCATTTACTTTAGGATTATAAAAAAAAACATAACAATGACGTGTGTGTTTAAACGATTATATATATTATGAATATTTTTCTGTTCCAAATAAACATTTTTTTTTACATAAAAGTCGAGAGGATTTTCTCAAAATTCGGTCATTTTTATACGATTCTACATCGAATTCATCAAGTCCGAAAATTGACTTATCTGGGAGGACACAAAACGATATCAACCGGCGAAATATTTGTAATCCTTTTAATATAAAGACTATCAAAACATGCGCCGACCTAGTTTGTCCGTTTGTGAACGCAATTATCATATTTTTGATGTAGTATCGCAAAAAATGTGAAGATAGGAGTTTGAAATTTAAGGAGTTTGAAGACATATGTATGTTGTTCCGGAGCTGAAAAGACCAATCAGCGATAAAGCAACCTGAACTAGTGTACGCCAATTACATACTCAAAGTAAGATTCCAATGAACGACGAGCATATGTGGCAACAGTATTGTACAAAACGTTTTTTTGCGAAGTTCTGAATAAATCTATTCCTACCATAGCAATATTGACTCATTTGTAATGGTTTGAATATCTCAATGTGTTCTAATAAGTGTCAATAGACACCGAAATAATCGATACTTCGATTAAAGTGATGCTGTAGCAAGTGGGTGAACCGCGCCTACTACTGCCTGAAATCAATCGAAACAAAAACAAAGACTTATGGCCCTGGCAAATTTTGAATTCTGCCGCTCAATGGAGTAAACCCAGGACATTGAGCTGTTGGAACCACGCTCTGCAAGCGACTAACCTTACACAATGATGTCAAACGAAACTGTTGATGTGGATGAGGATGAAAACCTTAAACCTCGGCTTTGCACTGCTTTCTAGAAACATCACATTCATGTACTTGGGCGCAGAGTCTTTAGCGGCATATAAGAGGCAAAAATTGATTGATGATGTCTTTGAATGGAACTCATAGAAAACCCAATGTATAAACTTAGCTCATTTCCACCAAAAGTTAATTAAAAGCGAATTGCAGTGAAAAATCCGACGCTTCCATATTTTATCTGTCTGATTTAACTTATATTGGCAACTAATGGATACTTCTACTGAAGAATGTATTTTTGTGGTACCCGGTTCCATTTTATGTCACATTAAATATGTAAAGTACGACAATATTTTCATTGCGAAACCAAAACATCAACTGATGCGAGTTTAAATCGTTATTATTACGGATGAAAATTGTATGTAAATTAATTCCATCTTACTTTTGCACTAGGCACAATGTTAAACATCTAATCCTATTGGAGAAATGGAAACTTTAATCCTGCCAATTCATTTGGTCACGTCCTACCTCAATGAAAACAAATTGAAAATCATTAAAATCGCTTCACTTAACAATACAATTAGCACCATAAAGAATGGGAACAACTATAATCAAATAGTCTCGTTATGTAATCTGAAGAAACCACAAATTTTGCAGCTTCAACTTTTGTATGTTCGTGCAACACCAACATCTGATTTCGGATTTGCAGCTGCATTCGAATGTTCATACTGCTCGCATGGTTTTATCACATCAAATGCACATTTGCCGACTGCAGCAAAATCAATGAATTTCATTTTTAATAAACTTTGAATTGCAAATAAAAACAATATCTTTTCATGATTACATGTGCAACATAACCTCACAGAGATGTGTCAAGATAAACATCATCGCGAATGTTCATCGATTCTCGTATTGCATAACACATATAATTGCCTAACCAATGCACCTTGCATAATTTCCACTAATGCATCAAAAAATCCTCCCCAAAATTGCACAATTTCTTCCTTCATTCGATTGCAAGACAATTTAAGGTTATGTTCCCTTTTGCATAACGCACACATCACATGAAACACCGACTAGACATGAATTACGTAACACATTTCAAGTTAAAAACACAAGAAATACATTCTTTTTCGCCAAATTCTCATTTATTTTTCACTTTTTCTGGCTGGGCTCACATTAAATGCCTAATTATTAGGAAGGAAAGGAAAAAGATTGCGATATTATACTTAAGATACGAAAAAAAAAACTCCTATGAAGGTGTGGCAGCTTCGGGACACACAGTTTTTTAGGCAGCTTCCTTGGCCAAACGGTCGGCCTTCTCGACAACTTCCTCAATTGGTCCAACCATGTAGAAGGCGACCTCTGGTAAATGATCGTATTCGCCAGCTAAGATTTGGGTGAATCCTTTAATGGTCTCCTCTAATGGGACCAATTTGCCGGCGTGTCCTGTGAATACTTCAGCGACCTGGAAAGGTTGCGACAGGAAACGTTGGATCTTCCTAGCACGAGCGACAGTCAACTTATCTTCTTCAGACAATTCATCCATACCCAAGATGGCAATGATATCTTGAAGTGATTTGTAATCTTGCAAGATCTTTTGTACGCCACGAGCAACATTGTAATGCTCCTGGCCAATGATGTTGGGGTCCATGATACGGGAGGTGGAATCCAAGGGATCTACAGCTGGATAGATACCCAATTCAGCGATAGCACGGGACAATACAGTGGTGGCGTCCAAGTGAGCGAATGTTGTAGCTGGAGCGGGATCAGTCAAATCATCAGCTGGCACATAGATGGCCTGCACGGAAGTGATGGAACCCTTCTTGGTGGTGGTAATACGTTCCTGCATAGAACCCATGTCAGTGGCCAAAGTTGGCTGATAACCGACAGCAGATGGGATACGACCCAAAAGGGCAGACACCTCGGAACCGGCCTGGGTGAAACGGAAAATGTTATCGATGAAAAGCAACACATCCTGTCCTTCTTGATCACGGAAATACTCAGCAACGGTCAATCCAGTCAAGGCGACACGGGCACGAGCGCCTGGGGGCTCGTTCATTTGACCGTAGACAAGGGCGACTTTGGATGTCTTATCCTTCAAGGAGATGACACCACCCTCAATCATTTCATTGTACAAATCGTTACCCTCACGGGTACGTTCTCCTACGCCAGCGAACACCGAATAACCACCATGGGCCTTTGCGACGTTGTTAATCAATTCCATGATAAGTACGGTCTTGCCGACACCAGCACCTCCAAAGAGACCAATTTTACCACCCTTGGCATAGGGGGCCAACAAATCGACGACCTTAATACCAGTGACCAAGATTTCTTGTTCGACACTCATCTCAACGAATTCAGGCGCTTCGGCGTGAATTGGAGCGGTCTTGTCGGTTGGAATGGGGCCACGCTCATCGATGGGCTCACCAATGACGTTGATAATGCGGCCCAAAGTCTCGGCACCAACTGGAATACGGATTGGGAAGCCGGTATCGATGACTTTCTGGCCACGCACCAAACCTTCAGTACCATCCATAGCAATGGTACGGACGGTGTTCTCTCCCAAATGCTGGGCGACCTCCAAGACGAGACGGGGAGACCTCTTGTCTACTTCCAGGGCATTCAAAATTGGTGGCAAATCCTGATCAAATTGGACATCGACGACGGCACCAATTACGGCAACAATTTTGCCATTGCTTCCGGCAGCAGCAGCAGCAGCCTTAGCAGCATATTCGCGATTAATCTGCTGGAGTAGTGATATAACTTTTTTGTCCGAAGACTTTGTCACGGCCGACCGTACAGCAGAGAACATTTCGGTAGATTTTCGTTAAATTCTCTGGGTAATTGGGAAAATTCTTGTTAGTGACACCTAAATGAGAACAAATTTAATAATTTTATAGATTTTCTTACAATTATTCAAGAGGAAAAAGTTAAAGAAAAATTTTCTTGTCCAATCTTACCGATTACGAAACCACAATTTGCGAGCAGGGTGACCGAAGAAGTAGAAGTGTCACTTAATTTTATCATATCGCCATGCCGTTCGGTGTAAGTTGGCCCGAAAATTCCCGCTATTTCGCCTTCTACAAAATGGTGAACGGGACAGAAAGAAACAAAAGTTGGTTTTAAGGTGGAAACGCTTTTTAGGAAATAAATTGCAGTTTTATATATATACATCTTAAACCTTACTTTGTAATACAAATTTTTCAGTTAAGGTGAACAACAATAGCTTCGAGAATTTCCGCTCAAATTGTAAATGTTTTAATTATTTCGTTAACCAGATCCAAATTCATGTTGCGAAAGCTGCAGTCGGAGACGAAATCAAGTTAATCCTGAATTCAGCAAAAACTTTTCTCGTGGAAATTTGTCAATACTCCAAATAGAAAAAGATTGCTTTGTAAAAACTGTCCAATATTTTTCCTTAAACTTAACTTAACTCAACCACAAAAACGTCCATATTTTATTAAAAATCAGATTCTTATTCTATTGGGAGCCAGTGCGTTGCTCCACCATTTGTGTGCGAGAGATTGAAAGAGATGAACCTACAATTTAATGCCAACTTCGAATGGCTCGAGGAAGCATTCGCATGGAAGATCTATCTTAAGGGAGAAACCACTAATGAGAGGTAGTTTGATGAACTAGTGAATAGTGTTAAATTGAACCGGGAACGGGAACGGGAACCAGCAGCATACCTAAATTGTTATAAACTCGTATGAAGAAAAATATTTCGTATCGATTTTATTCTTTTTAAATTTCTATTCATGTATAATAAATTTCAACTCAAAAAGGCTTGACACCCTTTTTGAAAGAAAATCCCCATATGCAAAGAACAATATTGGTTAATTGCCGTTCGACAAGTAACGGCAATATACCAGTATAATATGTTCATTTCATTTTCGAACTGTACCTACCGGGGGACAATTCCCCCACCCAAAATCGAACTTTAAATATCCTAATATTCCAGCCGTTTGTGAAACTGCTGTCACTTGATTCATTTCAAAATATAAAAAAAATATTTGCAAGAAATGGCAAAATCTTCATCTCGCATGGATTTTGATGAAGTCGCCAAAGTTATTAATTCAAATTTTGAGGAACACCAAAACAAAATGAAAGAATGCTGTGTTAAGTCATCGATAATTCCACTCACCGACTACTACGATTCACTTCATAAGCAATACAAAGAAATTGAGAGCAACATAACACCACCCAAGGGGAGACCCAGCCCACTCGATTACATTGACCTATTCAAGACGTTCGATGAATATCCTTCGAACTTGCAGAAGCCTAAAAGACAGCAAAATAAAGAACACATCCGCATGAATAATACTTTGAAGCCTGGCAAACAAAATTCCTCCGCAAGCTCGATTAATTCCTCTAAATGCTCGGAAGACCAACCCTCAGCAGCTGCCATTTACAATGACTTCTCTAAGTACATCACCAAGTTGAACAATTTTAAAGAGGAGCTCCAAAAGCAAATCGCATCGAAGGAGTATAAGGAGAAGCTGGAAAGCGTAAATACATTTGCTAGGGAATTGGACAAGTTGCTTGACTCAGAGGACGTTGGCGTGGATGCATTCACCACAGAAGAGAAGGCAAAGATTAAGAAAATTTCAGAGTGCATGGAACACTTTGTTTACATTCAGGAAAATCAGGATCTGTATAGCACGTCGGAAGGAAACACGACAAAATTGAATGATTTAGTGGACATCGTTACAGACGCGCTTGTTGCAGTCAATAGCTATAAGCCTTCATAAAATATCTTTCCTCAATAAATAGTTGCTAGCATTTTTAAGCTTGGTTCTTCTTTATTCACTACTGTTTGCATCGCAACTATCAGATGTATCCAAATCGAATTCATCACAATCGGCATGCAGTTCACTTTTAATTTGGTTAACTGTGTCGTTAAGAGCCAACAGCTTACGTACGGCGCTGCCAAGAAAGTCGATACTTCCCTTAGTTGATGTGATGTATGTTTCAAAGTCTCCAGATGATTGCTGGGGTGGGTGTCTTCTATTTACCAGTCTCTCGAACATTTCTACAATCTTTGCCAATGCATGGAGTGTTTCCTTGCAATATCTGCTGCGAGTAGCTAAAGAATCACCTTTAGCGGCTTTGGCTTTTTGAGATGTTTCAACTTGTAGGAGTATATTGTTGGATTTTTCGCAGATATCCGATATGTAAGCCATCTGGACTTGCTTTGTTATTCGTGATCTATCTGTAATGGAATTTTTGTATTACAACAGGAACTTCAATTGAAAGCTCTACATTACCTAGTTCAGAAATCATCTCATCAATTAATTCAAATTTTTCAGTTGTATTCATAATGAACTATTTAAGTGTTGGGTGGAAAACAAATTTAAATTATTTGTTTAAAGCAGTTTTATTCGAAATGTCAAACATAAATGGGATATTTGCACGTATGGCTTTAAGGTGACCTCACAATATAAGATCCCACGTTAAGAATAGTGTTAAAAAATATCAATTTACGTGAAAAATGTAAAAGAATTAACATGAATAAGCAAAAAAATAATATTTTCAAATTAAGAAATTAAATTAAATGTGGGTTGAATTAAAGAAAAACACGAAGTTCTTAAAACATGACTGAAAATATGTTATTTCCCAATCAAAATAGTAAAAACAAATTGTTAAAGTATTTTTGCACTGTTGCTACTTCGATTTGGCGAAAAAAAACTCCTTACTCGGAAGACGAATTGTATCCTCTACAAAACTTTGATATTGCCAGTTCTACTATTTTGACCAGATTCGAGGGAAAATTCTTTGTCGAATATTTGGTCACGCGAGAAGGGCGATTGGATATAACAGCGAACTGTTTGAGCTGTATCAAGATGTAGATGTAGTCCAAAAAGCCAAAATACGACTACTACACTGGCTCGGCCCCATCGAGCCAATGTACGATAATGCTCCAGCAAAGAGGATCTTCGACAGAGTCACAGCCCCCAAGTTCGAGACAACAAGGAAGACCAAACCTCCGTTTAAGGAATTTAGCAATTGCGGATGCCAGAGCGATTGGTCTAGATAACTAGAAGCAGCATGCCCGGGATCGAGTGGAAGGCTGCCCTGTGTCAGACAGAGACACTCTTCGATTGAGACATTTAGACATTGAAACGCTGGTCCAGTTATTCCGAAATTTCTTCGCTTGCCATCACAAAGTGAATTTGAAGAATATTATTTGATTCCTGTATTCCCTTTACGAATACTTACTTTCATAACATCAGCATCTTTGTTTGGAGCTTACAAAACTATCTTATGGATGTTCCTAACAAGTTATATGACAACAAAGGAACCCATCAGCATCGTTGATAATTCTTTAAATTATGTCATAAAATAAGAGCATTCCGGATGGCAATAATGTATTAGCCATTTTTACTCGCCACTAACAGCAGGAACAGGACCATTAAAAGTTGCTGTTAAAACTACTCTAGCCGAAATCATGTGCTTGGCATTTGCGGGGTGGTGCGAAAAATCTATCTTGATGGGTAATTATGATGCCATGTGACATCTTGTTGTGTTTTAAGGTGTTTAGACGGATGGAAAGAATTTCCAGAAAATCTTTCGGAACATAAATCAATGCATACAGTATTTCGAATTCAAAAAGGTTTACCTGCCACATTAAAACTAGTACATTTAGCATTTAGTGACATTTCTTTTTTCCGAGCTACAAGTTTTCTCGGTCCACAGATGTTTTTATTTCGTATAAGTTTTGCCTCTCAACTAAGTCAAAGGAATGAATAAGGAGAAACATAAAAGGATCGATTCTAAAAACTGCATAATTCGCGTTGGGGGAAAATATGCTTTCCATCGCGGTGATAAGTTTGCTAATTTCGAAGAAGTCAACGACCGTCTGCAGGCACACACCCAGGAATGTCTTGTTTATTATTGGATAAGGGATAGTCGGCTTGTGAAATTTGCCCACACGAAAGTTTCACGTAAAATCGACGAAAAACTTCAGTACTATAGTATAAGGTTTTCATGTATATTTGGCGGACAACGCTTCAAGTCCAGAGCCAATGGATTGCGACCATCTAAAAGGCAAACCCGACAAATCGATTGTCCAGCGTTCATCTCGCTACGGGCCACAAAGTGTGGGCAAAAGTTGGAAGTCATCGATGTGTGCAATGATCATACACATGAGATATCTGAGCAAGCTGTCCAAGAGCTTCCACAGAAACGGAGACCATCGCAAGGTTTATTGGAGGAGGTGAGTACAAAAAGAATCGATCAATAATATCGAAAAGTTTTTCACATTTCCCTTTCAAGATACATGAGCTTCTGCATTTGAATGTGGACAAAAAAGTTATCATTGAATATGTAAAGCTTAAGGAGAATAAGAACATTTTACGAAAAGATCTCTTTAATATGGCAACCCATTTACCGAGGAAGCGAAGTGACAACGATCAGAAGGCAATTCTTCGCCGAATTAACTGTGAGTTTTGTGGAGCCCATTGAGAACTATAAGTTTTTAAATCAAGTGTTGAACTCTTAGCAACTGCAACCGATGATGCCATTCAAAGTGCTGTTGCCAGAAGACTACTCCAGCTGAATTCCGATAACCCGCTCGATTCTGCTGCGTATCAAGACGTTCTTAAGTCAAATCAAAATACAATTGACACCTTCGATTCAAGTACACCGTCAGCGATCGACTTTACTACCCTCTCGCCGGAAATTGATTTACTCAATGCAACAGATGGAGTGAAGGACCAACTTGAGTATGAGGAACTTTTGAGCAGTCCTATAACAGTGGATTATGAAGAAGTACAAACACTCGCCAACAGACAACAACCAAAGACGGAAGCAAATAGTAGTTCTCACGATAAGTGGACAGAGGATTCAAATAGGAAAACAGTGTTTTACAAGGATTTTATTTGCGGCGATGACTCGATCTATGCGTACGATGGGTTGGAGTTGAGGGAAAAAATCGTCACAGACTCGGTGGTAAACGACTCCTCCCCGCATTCTCCACTTTCAAATAATTCACAGGGTATAGATGATAAAGCATATTTCAACGATCTTATCCTCACTAGTCCGGGGGAAACAATATGTCCAGCTGAACTTTCATTGAGTCGTTCTGACGACTTAATCGAAGAGAAATACTCAATTGAAAATCTCACAGAGGATTTCAATAGTGAAATAGTCAAACCTACCAAACGGGTGAAACGAAAGACATTGGGAAAATATTTGGCCCGAAAGTCCCGTCGCATTATTATGAACTGTCGAAGCTGTGGAACGAACGCAAGACTTATCAAATTGCAAATGTCCTTCTTGAGGCAGAGGCGACATAAGTTGTATCAGGAAACCGAAGTTTTGAAGTTGCAAAGAGAAAAGCTCAAGGCGGAGATTGAAGCTATTAAGAAAACTAGTGAACTGTGATTTTAACATAAGTTGTAATTAAAAATCCTTCAGGAAAGTGATGATGCTCGAAGGTTTAATTAATTGTTTTGTGTTTGAAATATATTTACAATAGTTTGTAAAAACAAGTTATAAGTTGAATGTATTGATTTTTTCATATAAAACGGTAGAACATCTCAATTGTTAAGAATTTTTTCAGCCAGTTCGCGATATCTCAATAACATCATACTTGGGCAACAAGTTAATAATGTAAAGTGAAGAATTTAATTTTTATGTGGCACTCGAACTCTCTCCATGTTCTGTGGGAAATGTTGCGCAGAACTGTGCAACGAAATTTTCCTGAGTGGATTTCTAAAGAGGTTCTCTGATTTTGGTCTTGTATTTTATATTAATTAAGCGCTAACTAACTTATAATAGAATCCAATTTAATGGGCCAAAGGAGATTAAATATTTTGATGTTGCTAAAATAGTGATTGCAGTGATGCTGGCTTTGTATGCTTTGCGCATCACTTCAAATGAATCTCATGTCTGTAAAATTTCTGTACAGGATCACAAGATCGTCATTCTGAAAAGCTATTGTCATCCTTCCAAAAACATACCAAACAATAAAGTTGAAAACAACAATTTTAACTTTAAAATTCAATAAATCGTTTCACTATATTGGAAAGTATACTTTATACGACTAACCGTCCAAAACTAGATCCGATATGTAGGCAAGCTTCCATGCCAATTGGCAACCTATTTCGGACAACACCGATTTCCAGACAAAAGACAGCATTTTTAAATTAAAATCAAAGTAGAAACAATGAATTGGTTGATACTTTATAAAAAGTGATAAATAAATAAAAAGAGATGTACATTTTACTTACTCTCTCATTATAGATCTTGTTTTCAGTGCCTATTTTATTTTCTGAATTCTGCGGACACACTTTATTTTGCATCTTAATAAATAATTAAGCACTGCAAAATAGTCCGTTGATAGCCAGATATTTTGTATGCGACTCGGTATGATTTCTTTTCCAATTTCGAAACTTTGAAGCGTATACTTTTTCAGAAGCTTTTTAAATGTTAATGTCAAGGCTCACATATATTCCGCAGGCATTATTTATTTCAAAAACTTATTTAATCGCTTTCAAATCAAATCAATAAAAAAAAATTCGCTTCCAACCTACTATTCGGAGAAATACTGGGTAGTAATTTTGCAAAGTGGAAGCTGATTTCTTCACAAAACAGCGTTCTGTAAAAGGATAAACGCAAAGGAGAAGTTAAATAAAAACTGCTGTCCACCATCAGAGAGTTAAACAGTCCTTGAAGTGTGTTTAAAAACCATAGAGAAAAAAAAGAAACAATTGCAAAAATTTAAACCAATAAAAAAAAGTTGGCTATCCCATTTAAACTCCCGTCTGATATTTATTACTTAAATGCCAGACTTAAACACTATGCTAGCTTTGATGACAATTTAATCCATTATTCAAAAACATTACAAGGCAGTAGTGTGTGATTAGACGCAGAGCTCATCGTAATAGCTTTATTTGTTTAAATATCAGTTCTTAACTTCTAACCTTTCATTGGTAACATTTGTCTGGTTCAATTGTTTAGTTTTTTTTTTTAATTTAACGATAATTATTTTAATCTTGCTAATTACTCATATACATCCTCCTTGTCGGCGATATATTTAATAATGTCGGCAGGTTTTAACAGCTTCTCAGCATCGGAATCGGGTATTTCGAAACCGAATTCATCTTCCATAGCCATAATAACTTCTACATGGTCCAAAGAATCAAGACCAAGATCATTGATGAAGTGTGAGTCAACGGAAAGCTTTAAAAAGAAGTTTAAAGTTTTAGTTCTTTTTTTATTTAATTCAATTACCAGGATTGTTTTGAGTTTTTCTTGGCAATTGCAATCGATTTCAAAAAAAAAAAATATTAAAACTGAAAATTAATAATCGACTTTACCTTTGCGGGATCAATTTTGTCGTACAGGTTCAATACCAATAGGACACGTTCATTGATCAATTTTAGTGTGAGCGGTGGTTTACCCGAATACAAGCGTATCGATTGCGACTGCCAAAGACTCCTTCTGTCCTGAGACGACAAAAAAACAAAAAAAAAAAGAACGAATTAGTTTTGGTGAGAATGTTTTATATTACCTTATTTGCCGTCACTTTATCGTATGAGCTAACAACTGCAAGCACACGCTCGCTAATGGTTGCTTTTGTGAGTTTCGCAGAGTACATTCGCTTTGATTCCAAGTTAAGCTGGAAATGCAAGTAGAAAAATGAATATGACGAGGGTGGAATCAACATGCACTAAACAAAAAACTACTGACATAATTCAATGTTAAGGAATCACAAACTTAACCAGCTAAACTGGCTGTCCAACTTGTAACAAAGCAGAGTTGGTATGAGACTCCATTATTATATAGACAAGCTTAAATGTAAGTTTTTAAATCTATGTCAATCTTGTACTATCCAACAGAATGAGGATGGAGCTGGCACGTTACTCCGGTAACGTCCGTCATCTTCTCGACTAGACTTTTGATGTCAAAGATTTAACTTTCTATGATTTTGGGGCTCGAACGATTGGATCTGAATTCTTGTTGAATGGCACTTGTTAAGAGAATGGCACTAAAGTAAGGTGTCCCAGTTTACAAAGTGCTCTCACTTAGATTGAGGTTGTATCCGTGAAATGATTCTTTTAAGTAACAAATGCTATCTTCTACGAATTGTAGGACTTTTAATTCATTTCATTCGTTCAGCATACATTTCGCAGCACGATCATTACAGTTAAGATCAATAAGGCTATCTTTAATTTTTCTAAACTTATTGTTCTTCTTAGAACTTATATAGCCGACCAGGTAAGAAAAAACAATAAAAGTATGTTGTTTTTTTCACGAATCAAATTAAGCACCGATAAGAGGGCAATTCTATCATAAACAATGTTTTCCAAATATTCGAAAAACAGATTTGATACTTCGGGTCCATCTCTTTCGACTTCTTTAAATATAACAAGTGATAACAACAAAGTTGAAAATACGCAGCAAACTAGAAATAGTTTCAGCTGATAAGCCATTGTCATGGCTTGAACTTTTGAAAGTCATTTGTAGAGCATCTTCAGGATTTTAGGCGAGCATACCGGCAACATATCTTGTTTTATGATGCTCAAAGCATTTACAGGAATTAAAGAAAAATACAAATCGATGGAACGCGACAAAATAAGTAAGAAAGTCAGGAGAAATTCTGGAATGCCTCTTTTTGAACTTTTCAAGTTGGCGGTATTTTTAAGCCAATTACCTCAGCTTGAATCCAAATGCTCACTCAACCCCACGCGAAGACCACTTTTTCCGACTAGAAACCAATGAATTATAATGACACCCATGAAAACAAAGCATTACTTGATTTTAACAATATACTCTTCCAATATCCAGTTTGATTTAAATAATTGAAAAAAAGAAAAACAGACATTGGTTAAATATGCTCGTAAAAGTATGAATAAAGTTGAGGTTAGACATCATATGCTACTGCCATCTTGATAACCCCCCTCGAAGGGCGGCCAGACTAGAAATGAGCATGATTAGAAAATAAAAAATTACTTGATTAATCTTGGTGCAAATCGCTGGAACAATACTCTTGTGCATCATCCGAATTTGTGGCTGAATTGTGGCTAGAAGCCGACCGTTGCAACGACCAGCATTTACTGCAGCGGCGATGCTTCGGCTACAGCTACGTACAACTTGGGACAGTGACATAGTTGATGTCGGTAAGAAGTTGGCTTATCCCAAATAATAACACGAAAATTGCGAGAAATTAAATAAACCGCGTCTAATTATTATCACACTTAATTTTTCGGTCCCAGTTGAATTATGTAAAACCTCTGCTCTCTGTCGACGTGAATTAAGATGTAAGGAGCAGGACAGATGCTTTATTTGCGAAGTTTAAAATGTCAAAAGAATTTCCCATTTGACTAAAGTCACTTATGGTTCTGTTGGTTTTTGTCAATATAAAATTTCCTTCGCACTTCGTGATTTAAATTCCCTTTAAAATGAAATGATTTATTAATAATAAAATCAAATAAGTATAATAAAAAAATAGACAATTTTTATACGAGAGCTTTATTCAAACCAAACAGAAAATCTCACTTCCACTTGGAGAATTCGGTCTCAACAATAAAAATGACATCGACAAAAGTTTTCGGCTGTCACTATTCGCTATTGAATTGTAACATTAACCATCGGTCGCAATATATCCGCTTTGTTGATTAGCAATTTGTTTATAATTCCACATTATTTAATTAAAAACCGTAGATGATGCCAGTTTTAACTGACATTTCTAGACCTAGTTCAAACTAGGAAACCCATCGTCTGATGGATACGTCGCAGTACCAGAGGAGTTAAATAAAAATTCGTTTGCCTATACTTTCATCTTTTAGTTAATTTTTTTGCAGATTTAATAATTTGAAACATTGAGATATATTAATTTACCCTGTTGCTGTTTTCAACCACTTGTTCCAAGTTTTCAATCCTCCCTCCTCATCCTGGAGGTCCAATTTTTTTTAGATATGAAAAATGTTCACCGAACTAAATTGACAAAACAGCAGAAGATCAAATTTTAAGTCATTGGGCACACTCCGTTTAAAATATTATTGCACTTATGATTGTAGGAATGTTTATTTTGTATTTTTGCCATAAAAAAAAGGAAATTTCATCGCATGTAAAATTTAGGAAAAATGCTGCCCAATTCCAATGCACAATGCGGCTTAATTTAAATATATTCATTGGAAACATTGGCTGCCTGTTTTTGAAAGTGTAGCTGTAAAGTCATGAATTTAATAATAAGAATTCGTTCCATGCAATCTTGAATATAGAAAAAGCTTTAGACATCTGATGTTTCTAACGTCTAGACAAATAATTCCACCTTGCCGAAGGGTAAGCGAGATCCAGCTGGCTAGGTGTAACTAGACCCTATTTTAATCTGCGCCCAATGTTTATAAATATTATGACAAATGGCGTATTAAGTGAAAGCCTAAATTAACTTCGTTCATTCTGGAGTGCTGCCAAGTTACACCAAGGAATCAACATTATTACGGAAGCACAGCGGCTTGACAATAGTCAAATGTGAAAGACACTTAATGCTCCGGGAGCAAGAGCAGACTCACTATTGTAACCGCATAAGCCAAGGGGCGACTCACTTTGTATAATTAGAGTAAGCAGGCCATACTATTACAGCCGCTTTAGACATAAGAATAAAACAGAACATTGTATACCCTTCGTAAAAGAAAGAAAAGAGACTCAATAAATTCAATTCAAATTCACAGCGAGTGTTTGTCGACAGTTGGATTTTCGGGGAATTTTGTGGAAACCCGGCTTTCATTCATTATATTGTACAAACAAACGTCAAGAATTTGTCAATCCAATAGAGCTTGTTTTGTTGTTGTTTGAAAAGTTGAGTATGGAGCTTTTTATTTTATTTATTCGAAATCAATATTTAACAAAAAAATGAATTTTAACTGGGTCGTTTCATCGTAGTTTTAAAAAAGTAGCCAAGTGAGAGTTCCTTTCCTCCTAAGAGTATACAACACTATATTTTTTTCATTTTAGATTTTTTATAGTATCACATAAACATCATACGCATGAGTAAGCCAGACGAAGTTAAAGCTCTAATTCAGTTTACTTGTAATTCCAAATAGAAAAAGAACTTCCAGATGGGAAATTAAAAATTTAAAAAAAGTAAGGATTTAAAACGATCACAGGATTGAAAGATTATTTAATGCCGACTTCCGGTAGAAATGTGTGAATCTATGATTCAATTGTCAAAATGTAGTGGTGTTAGTATGAACTCCAATTTCCTACCTAACGCATATCACATCCGTGTACGTGTTTTTTGTATCGCAATTAAAGATATTTATAGCGGTATTTTTTTGAAAGTAAATAATTAAAGACAAGTGTATTATTTGACAAGACAAGTTATAATTGTTAAAGTGCTCAATAAATTGCTTTAAAGAAGGGACAGGAAATGTAAAAAAAAATGTAAACATAGCATATCCTGGTGTGCCTTAAATGCTTTATTAACACACAACGTCATTCAATGCTTACATTTTCCTTGTTCTATCCCGCTGTTTAAAGTGATTTATTGAAATGCTGGGACAATCATAACTCAAATACACCTTAAAATAACATGAAATACTTTTTTTTTAACAATAATACTACTACATTTTGACATTCGTTTCACAAGTTGCAAAATGCTTTTTTTTCATATTGGAATTCGAAATTTTAAAAGTTTTAAAGTTGCTCAATGAAACTCTCTGTCTACTTTTAGGTGCAATTTATTTTTAACTTTGTATCATTTTCATTATTTGTTGTTGTAGCGGCCATACGCGTAAATCTTCTGTGAAAATTGCATCTGTCTCCTTATAACGGTTTAGGAGATATGACAGACGGACAGACGGACGAACGGAAAGCAAAGGCTTAGCAATAGGGTTCCTTTGGGTATGGAATCCTTAAAAGGGGAGTTTTCGAACAGAGCGTTCCAAGTTTTTTCGCAAATATTTTTCCTTTGTTCCTCTTCCGCAAATTTATTAAAAATAAACAACATTGCACAATTATTTTTCTTACTAAAATACAATAACATATGTATTTTTGTGTATATGTACTTTATTAGTTTCTTTTATATATTCATTTTATAAATAAATTGAAAATAACGTAAAAAACAGTTAAAATTGACAATTATCATTTCAAATGGTAATTGAAGGACACATTACGATACAAGGCATAGGATTGTAGGTAAACCTATTGTGCACCACAAAACAAACCAAAACAGCAAAGAAAAATTATATTTATTCATAATTAATCGCATTTACAAAGTTCGTCATGCAAAAAACAAAAAAAAAATACTTATTAAAAAAATGCTTCCATCTATGCATTTTCAATGGCACACAAAAGAGCTCGAATAAGAAGTAAATTTTATTTACCTTTATAAACATTATTATTTAATTTATTTTCGTTGCTATACAGTTTTTTTTTATTTTTAGTGTGCGGTTGGTTTTTTTTTTCCTTTTTTATATTTATGGATATTTTTTAATACTTAAAAATTTGTCTTCGATGTATAAATTTACTTTTTAAACGGGGAAAAAATATATTAATTTAAAGCCATCTTAAGAGGTATCTCCTTGGTAATTTACTTTCTTGTTGCTCTAACAAACATTTCTCTTTGCTTATTGACCAGCAATCTGCAAAAGAAAAATATCATATGAATGAGACGAAGACAGTTTATGTGCATTTGTTTACTTACAACAACTAGATGTCCATTCTTATCCCGATTGATACCCGGCTGACCCCCTGTTTGAATATCTATAACACCAGACTTGCCCTTTACTACGTTGTGCTCCAACCTAGGGAAGAAAAAAAACGCCATAAATTTTATAATCCTACACATAGAGAACTGTAGGTCAAACTTACGAATCCCTGTCGACAATACTGATGATGTTAGCAGTGCCCACCGCGTGAATAATGTACGTACAAAACTCTATGATTGCAGGAATCTCTAGAATCAAATCACCTTTGTCTTTTTTCAAGTCCAGTGGAATTCGAACTAGCATCAGACTGTCGTCGTGGTTCGTTAGGACAAAGTCGATTTTGTCCAATGGCAGGCGGTGTTTTTGCTTATAAGTCTTTCCATCAAGGACATATATGGCTTTGCTGCTGAGCAGGATGAAACGATCTCTAGGCTTGTAGCCATGGCGATCGAATTTAATACAAGAGGAGCCGTACTTTAGGGTTTCACTTCCAAAAGATGTTGCAACAAAGTTATTAATCGGAGCAGAGTGTTCTTTGGGGATACGATCCACAATAAACCACGGGGCAATGCTTTGAGGATAGTTCTTCTTTTTGCCTAAATTGGAGGAAATGAATATTTAAATCTTTGCAGTAGGAATAAATGCATTTTGTTACCTTTAAACACCTTCTCGGCAGTTACCTTAAGTTCGAATTGATTTTTCTTGTCGAAGCTAAGTTGCTGACGGTAGAGTCTAGCCAAGTGCAATCTATGCAATCGCTGAAGGTATGTAGAGGCTTCTTGACAATGTTTCGGTGACGAGGGCCAACTCTTGTCTAACACATTTGTTGGCAAATCCTTTGATAGTCTTATCAGCCACATGCGCTTGGAGTTTGCAATAAATGCTTCGTTGAATCCATTTGGTGGATCGTTTCTTGTAATGAATCCCTTAATAAAGGCACGGATTTTATCAGCCGCCTCTCGGCGTTTTTGAATAGCCTTAATAGCCAAATAGCGGCGGCAGTAAGACTGAAGCACGATGGTGTCTTGCCGTAGTTTTAGATAGATCTTTCGTTGCTTGCGTCCTTTCCAGTGTGACTGAATAATGGCAGCGACGTCGTGTTTTTTCGCTTGGAAGGCATCCTCTGTGTCGAAGAGAGTCTTAGGGAAACGAATGAAGATCTTAGTTTGGCCCATACGGAAGTCTTCAGAGTTAAAACCGATCTCCTTTACCAGTACCTCAACTCCGCTCTTGGCGGGTCCGTTATAATTCGGCCAAGTTTTCTTACTCAAACACTTGTAACGCTGCAAGAACATCTCATATGTTCTCCTGTAAGCAAATCCAGCTCTGCGAACCCTCAAGTTCTCCATCAGACCAAGATACTTCACCTGATGAAGGACCAACTCGTCGTTAAAAATACCAGGTTTTTGTTGATCATTTGGCTTAATACAACGAATGTACGATGGTTCCTTGCACATGAGAATATCCATCAGATTGTTGAGCGAATTCCTGAATTGTGTAACAGCCGTGTCGGGCCTCTTCTTCGAGAGATACTCTTGCTCAGGGAAGCAAGCTCGCACGATGCTGTTCTCAGCCTTGCTCATCGATTCCTTTAAGTCTCTGAATAATAGGTCGTTGTTTTTGTCCAAAAATCCAACCACGTTATAGGTTACATCGCCGGCATAGTGCACCAGACGGAACTCATCCCTTCCCATTGTCTTTTGGACATGAGTTGGCGCCTTATGATGGCAAATGTAATGTGGGTGGTTGACCAGCTGACTAGTCAGCTTATCCAAAAATGTCAAATCAGTTGGGTCACCCGGTCGAAGGCATTCTTCATCCAAAATCGGTATAATTCCCTTATACTTTTCTTCGATCAGGTTGCAGATGACTTTGTTATCAAAATACTCCACAGGTACCCATTCGATACCCTCCCGATTGTATTCATCCTGTTCAGACTTGAGTGTTAGTTCAATAAAAAGTTGTTGCAACTTTTCGTTGCAAAAATTGATACAAAACTGTTCGAAGTTGTTTTTTTGGAAAATCTCAAAACCGTAAATATCCAGTATGCCCATGACATTCTTACGTGCTCCGCGGACATCCTTCGCCTGCAGCGATACATTAAGTCTGTGAACTAACCATGTGAAGAGGCGGTCATACACGGCCTTGGCTAAGGCATCACGGGCGTAAATAGCCATTTCTCGGCTAAGTGGTGATGTGACAACATCGCCCTGAGCGTCGATTGTTCGATGTGTCATGGCAGCAGAAAGTTCCTCAACATCACATCCAAGAAGCTGAAGGCAAAATAAGAAAACAAACATTATTCTGGAAACGCAAGAGATTTTTAGTAAATTTTACCTTGGCAACGGCAGCGACAGATTCTGGTTTCAAAATCTTAGCGTGACCCTCTTCTTCAGTAAAACCTACATTACCCATGTGCAAAACGCTTCCAATGATATTAAAGATCTCCCTTTGTTCATCTTCGGTGAAATCGATTATGCCCATGGCCTCTGTGACAACCTTAAAGTTAGCCTTATCATCGATACCTGCAACAGTTCCCTTTTCCTATCCATTCTTCCATTTATATCAATTCATTCCACCAATTATTTTAGTTTTACTTACCCCATCGCTTAAATAATAATAACTGTCCAAGTTCCTCTTAAGTTGCAAGTCCTTGAGCATCTCATCACTGGCACCACTTAAGAGCTGGTAGAAAATGTGGAAGTTTCTCTCGCCACTGTTTTGGTGGACAACTCTAGACTTTTCCAGAAGGTAATTCAAAATATTGCCACCGATGGGGACACCATTGAAATCAAATTGTACATCCATGTACTTGCCAAATCGGGACGAGTTATCATTGCGATTGGTTTTGGCATTACCAAATGCTTCTAGGACGGGATTACTCTGTAGAAGCTTATACTTAACACCCTCGACAGTTGTTTGGTGTCCTGATGCGGCAGCAATATATTGCAAGACCTTCTTCGAGGCTTCTGTTTTGCCTGAACCACTTTCGCCTGAAAAAAAAATAAAAAAAAATTATTTGTTATTTTGATAAACTATGATAAGTACGCATAAGCTAATCTGGAATAAGCTAATCTAAAATCTGACCAGTTCTTTTTAGAATCTGGATTAAGATAAGGGTGTGCACATATGAACCTGTGGATTTGATGGTTTACTGGTTTACTAATTTGCCATAAACCATAGAATATGCAAGACTATTGGTTAAGATATCCCCTTAGCTGAAATTCTACCAGCATACGACATGTGTGTCACTAGCCATAAAGACTAATCGTCTACAAGGAAGGAAGAAAGGACATTTGATTGAAACTCTTTTCTCACATCTGTATTGAAACATAAGTTCATATAAACTAAGTTTCACCTATTAACTCTTCTAAATAGTGATGACATAATCACAATTAATGGATTCCGTTAATTCATATCGATTATGGAAACCCAACCTTCGATATCGATAATCATCATTGGCTCACCCATAGATTGTTGAATTGTTTTAATAATTATAACGATGGCTGATAAAAGGAATTGCGTCAATAAGATAGGCCTATCTTATTTTTTATTTCTAAAATAACAAATCAAATAACGAATCATAATCCAACATTCTTTTAAAAGTGCTTAGCGAATCGAATAGCCCTTTGGTGTTTATGTTTATGAACGTATCGTGACCTTAAAATTTTCTTACATCAGTTAGAAACGGATGTGATATGCAACTGATTGAACCCATTATCGGCAAAACATTAAATATGGTTTAGAATATCGATTGTCCGGCGAAAGGTGTTGCGTAACTTTGGAAAAAAAACTCTTTCAGGTTTATCAATTTTACTGATCTGTTTGAAAGTCAATGAAAAAATAAAGCAAAATGAACTACAAAAGTCGCGCTATCTTGACGACAATAGAGTTCATATACCCAAACAATCTGACTCGGGTTTCTAAAAGATCTTTTCTAGGGCCAATACTATTCTCTCCCTATGTGAATGATCTTCCCTCAGTTATCAAATAAATTTCTATACAGGGGAGCAGTACAAGCATAGATAAAGGAAACGAATGACTACTCGCCTTGGTAAACGTTAACGGTTTAGATTTTTGCAATACCCAACAACCGAGAGGCATTCAACGAACATCATTATCTTTGAAAACGCAGCATTTATCATATAGGGAACAACATGGTACCAACATCAAGCCATATCATACTTTATAACTACAAAACCATCTGAATTCGAAATCTTATAATTATAATCGGCAAACGATGCCGAGTTTTTTAAAAAATAAAAAAAATCTCCACCATTTACATTTTTGAAATATTGGAAAAACTTATTATAATAATATTACTATTTTAGAGTTTCTATTTAAATTCAGACAAAAATTGAGTAATACTTAAAAAGTATTGCTTAATTTTAACATTTTTGGATTAAAATTAACTTCAAATGAGCAAATATTTTGTAGTAGAAGAACATACCTGAGATGAGTACACACTGTGCTTTGTTCTCTTCGATGAGCGATCTGAAGGCATTATCTGTCACTGCAAAGCTGTCAAAAATAATAAATAAATAAGTGGTAAATTCAATTGAGGGTTATATCCATAAAAAATAAAAAAGTCCACATAATACAAATGACTTTATGCAGATAAAAAAAAATAATTTTCACTCAGCCAAAATTTCATCTCTGAGGAATTCAAAGTCGAAAAAATTTTCAAACATGACAATGCTTCGTCTCACATTCAAGTTTCGTCATCATAGATATCATAATAAATATAAAAACTTTTCTTGAAAAAAAAAACGTCGAAACATTCGGTGAACCCTTTTAATGAAGGAAATATTTTTGAGATTAATTTTTTGTTGTACCTTGTACATTTTTTGTTTTAGGAATCGTTTTTGGACTTGCTTTTCTGGTAGGGTTCAAAAAACCTTTAAGGGTAGGCATGATCCCTTAATCCAAATTATTGAACAAAAAAAAAAAAGGAATAAGTTGCACAAATCAAGTTAAATAATGCGCCTTCAGCTTCCTTTTCGTCTAAAATATGTCTGTATAATTTTAAACTTTGCTTGACAATATTATCCTATGAGTATTTATAACCCGAAGATCTCGATATCTGCTCTGTCAAGTAACGGTGTTTCAGAGCCCATTATAAGAACTCAAACGTTTTTCTGTTTGCTTAAATTGGCATTCATTTATCCCTGTACCCATTTCTTGTTCATTATTTATATATACCTTATAAATTTAAAGTTAATATAAAGTTTAAACGAAATTTTTAAATTACGCATCTAATGTGGTAACTCTTGTATCGTCCCATTTAAATTTTTGAGTCTGTTTTCAAATTTCATTTGTTAAGGAATATGATTTAGTTTTTTTTAATTTACGGAAGAAATATTTCATTCCATGTACAAATGGCAGGCATCGGTTCAAGAAGTCAAAATACTCTTTGGAAGGAAGACATTTCCACACTGTTAAAAAATAAATTCAATTTTCATGACTTACATATGGGGAGGAGCTTCAAAAAAATGCCTGTTTCTATATTCTTTTATCTCGTTCTCCGAATAAATAGGCAATTGTTTGTATGGATTCACAGAAATCAACACCTGTCCAATGTATGTCTGGAAAATAAAATAAAAAAAAATCCGCATTGTTATTTTTCTCACAGTTCTTTTTTTTTAATTGATTTACATAGATCAGGTTCTCCTGAAAACGTTTTCGTAGATTGTCAATGAAGGCAGTGTCGCTCTCGAAGTTTTCGAGCAGAACAAAATCCTGTACTCCTACACGATCTCGATCGTGAAGTCCCTTCTCCATTGCTCCGTATTTACCGGTTAAATTTGTGCTAAAATAAGAAAAGAAATAAATACAAATTAACAATCTACAACAAGTTTATGTTTTCTTGATTTACAAACATTGTTCATTTAAAATTCAGGAATTTTTACATTAATCCACAACTATTTTTTAATTCAGAAAAATGAAATGTTCCATATTTTGAGACATTTCTGTCAATTATTTTTTTCCTGATTTTGGCAAGAGGAATTCACTCAAAATCATACGAATTTTCAAAAAAAAAAGCTTCCTTAGTTCAAAGTTAGTCTGTACTACAATAGCCAATTTATCGGCGTTTTAGGTGTTGTGACGAAAACCTCAAACAAACGTTTTCACATTCTTAACATCAAATGTGCACTTGTTTATTGCTTTCAAATAGTTAAATGATGTAACAGGGGCACAAACAAGTATCTTTTAGGACAAGAGTATGGAGAAAAATGAAGATATTGATATAAAGTTTGGTTTCATTTCCTAGGTACATGTGTTTCTTATGTTGTGAGTCTACTTGTACGTGTGAATTGAACAACAAGTTGAAACGCTATAAGTGAGTAGCAAATGATGGGTTGCGATAAGGACTAGTGATCAAATATTTGCTGTCATATTTGTATCCATTAAAAAGTTTTAATCATTGTTGTTTAAGGTTGACTAGACGGGGTTCTTATAAAGCAGAGTTTTTTTTTATTATTAAAGTTCTATTGTGGACTTGTTAAAGAAAGTTGATTCATCAAAATAATCTGTGAGTCTTCATATGAAAACTGATAAATATGTTTTCTCAAAACTAGGAATACGTTTTAGCACCCACTTTTCTTAAGGCGAGCCTGTTGGACATTTTTTTTACGGGAATATTTATAAGCTATTAGTAAATCCATCGGACTTGGCTTGTTTATGGAATGTAATAATGTATCCATCTATTCTAAGCCTGGTTTCAAATGATTCAAAAGCGAAGAACAGAGCTGACAGGGAACAGAAATCATTAGCAGTCAATAGATTCCATTCAGAATCCATTCTATTTTCTACTCCGCAACAGATGTTCTGGCGAAGTATCCTTCTGCAATAAACCAATTTGACATATAATTGAACTCGTTAGAAATGCTAATCAATCATCACTTTGTCCACTCTTGGATGCACTGTTAAATGAAGAAAAAAATATCTGAATAATTTAAAAAAGTTTGTTTTTAGGACACTCCATCCCCGAGACCAAGGACGACATTTAATAAAATGCCGCTTTCGCTAATATTACATCTGATTTACGTGTCTTTTACATCGCGTGAACAGCTCATGTCATCCTTAAAACTAATTGCTCCTGTTTAATTTTGTCTAGGTGGTAATCACTTATGATATCATTCTATTTTGTACTCTACTATTTTGATAAATAGAAATATATTTAAATTGTTGTGAAATTTCCTTTCCCTAACTGTCTAGAAAACTTACAACAATTTTTATTTGTCTTCCGACTTAGAAATACAGAGATTGTTATTAGTTTCTACTCAAAGAATAGGGTAAATAAAAATAATTTAATCGAAAACAACCGACATCAATCGCGACATTCAAGCATTTTTGTAATTTTTGTTTTTAAAGTAAAAAAACAAAAGAATCGGTCAGACGAGAGGGCAAATACTCGTAGAAGCATTAGTAGGTGCGAGAATGGTGCTACCTCATTACAGAATAGCTTGACGTCAAATAAAACCACAGAATCTAGACCAGAAACATTGTAAATAACGATATCAATCTCATTGTTAGCGTTCTAATTTCAAGTCAAATATTTACTTGAAATGACAATAAAACTTCAAACGATCGATGGAGAAAAACATAAAATTCAAATCAATTATGCAATAAAACCATTGACGGATTATTGAGACTGAATGATAAGAATGAAATAAGTTAAGCATATTATCTAGACTAAGTTTAAAAGTAAGGCTACGGGTTTTGTACTTATTCATATCTGGAGATAAGCTCAGGCAATACTAAGAAAGTTGCTATCGCGTTATTTGCTGTTTTCTTTTCATATAGAATTAAGAAGGCTTCGAAATTAATCTGGACAATAATTTTGATACCTGCTACCGAAACTTGACAAGTTGAATTTCCTTGATCTCGTTATCCAGAAAAGTGGAGAAAGATTGTAGATCGGTTCCGAATATTCATCGTTTTCTTCATGCAGCGGAAGGCTTTTGATTTCTTTTCTTGTTATAGTAAATAGACAAACCACCTACATGTATTTTTTTATAAGTTTGTCATACACAATTTATTTATAAGGCAAACAAGTAATTTCATTGGCACATCTTCATCCAAAAAGATTGCATTAATTAGGAGTATTTTTTATTTTAAATTAAACAGTTTTTATCTGCTATCATATGACGCATAAATGTTAAATCAAAGGAAATGACTTTTAAGCAATATTATTTTTTTTATAATATAATTTAAAAAACATTCACCAATAAAAGTTGTTCTCACAAGTGAGCCATTTAAAAAATTTGACAGGCTTCATGATTCTGTTCAATGTATTGTGAATCCGTATTTTAATAGAGTTATCAAAACACTTAGTGACGAAAAACGACCCAATCACTGATAACGCGATTCAACTCTTCGATCAATTTTAAAAGTTTTAAATTTCAGTGACCTTGCATAGTCAGTGACCTACACAGATCAATAGGATGACGTCTTTATTCTGCAAAGAGGTGTCCATGCAAAAATATGAAAATAAGAGAAATCGAAAATTATTTCTTCATCCTCGGAGAAGGGGTACTCTAAAGGTGAAGCCTTTAAGGGGTTTTCTGCAATGTAAAGTTTAACATAGGGTTATCTTCCATATTTAAAGGTTCGGAAATTTTTTCGATATCAAATAAGGTTTTCACGTTCTATTCTCTTGAGTTTTAGTTCCGCTTTGTTAAGATTCAAAACCACGCAAATGCTCAAAATACTTCAGACGTTTGTGGCTTGTTGAGCCAAAGCTTTTTAAACAGTACTCTCGCTATCTGAAATGCTTGTAGGTTCAACAATCCAGGTGAATCAAATCGCATTGACAAATGTAAGGTTTTGCTTTTAGTTAATTTTCTCACAAGGATGTGTGCTAGAATAATAGTATCGCCGCATTGAATGAAAGATATTCATTTCACCCAGTTAGCGATTCGTGCAACTCTTGAATAGACAATATTTTGAGTGATCAGGAACGAGACCACGAAGCCGGAGGCAGTGTTGCTGCGATTTAAATGGGCATACATCCAAAACCAAAAGTGACCGATGTTTTTTGAAAGTCCAAATCGACTAAGAACTAAGTGGAAAATTATTTTCGTATTAGTTTGCGGAACACATTTGATCTGATGACAAAACAGCTGCCTATAAACAGACAATATTTTTGGAAACTATTAACAAAATTTGGGGGTGCCTATTACTTTTGTCCATGGCTGCGTAGTATAATAATTACAGAAATTAACAGGTCGTTACCTTTAACCATCGCTAACTGTTTAAATAACAAATAAGGCAAATTCACACGTAATCAATCCATTTCAAGTGCACTTGCCTTTTCATTTCTATATCGCGAAAAAAAACTAATAATATTATCGTATTTTATTTCAGGAAGCACTCTTGCAAATTTCAAATATTTACTTATGCTATATGCTAAATATCTAAGCACGAGGAAATATTTTTTTAGGTGCATTTTAACGTCGGTCGGAGCTATACTCTGTTTTGAACTACATAATGCCAAGGTCTGAGGCACTGTTTGCATTTTCACCCACTTCCGTTCGGTGCCGGTCGTACATGCTCGTACTGAAAAAAATAATAATGTGAGCGCACGAAAAGTAAACGATTTATTAGCTTCTTTGCCGGTTAACATGTTTGAGTTATACCTCAAAAGTCTGTTGAAAAATAAATATTTTGCTTGAAATATGCCTTCGGCTAGTTGACATTTTCACATCTTGATATTTGACATCAGAAGTTAATATCGGAACTCAGTTGGCTTGGTAGTGATATCACTTCATGAGGTGACGCAAGTAGATAAGATGCAATATGTACCAACACCTTCCAATGGTCTGGCACTTGATAGATAAGATTTAAAGGTTTTAATTTCCTTAGTGCGTATTAAAAGCTTGTATTTTAAAAATAAATATTTTTAATTACAAATAAAGTTCGTTGGTATTTTGACTTGCTTCATACGAGTATGTTGACAGATATGCAACTTTTGAAAATCCTTCACTGTAAAATAAAAAACGTACGAGGATATTTTCAAAGTAATGCTATAAAATATAAAATATAATATTTTATAAATCTTAATTCAATTTAGTACATCTTTTCTTGAGTGTATGAATTCCACTAACACTGGGGCCAGTTAAAGTGTATAGGGTATGTGTTCGAGCTATTTTGAATGTCGGTTAATATTCTGCGCCGATACTTAGGGGTGTCGAAGGCTGCCGTTCAGAACTTCGCCTTTTTAAGATCTTCTACCCAGCTCAACCTCCTCGTTGCAGAGTATATAGAGGAACAGACCCCCAAATCGGCGTCTCCGCCCTTAGGGCATTTTTTTTAAAACTTTGCTCGCTCTTCAAGAGGATATAGAGACTCTTATAATGCGTGTAGCACAGAGCGAGCGGAAGAATTAGGAGAAGAATGAAAAATTGTGTAGTGGTTTGAGAAACTCAGGTGTAATGCTCGTAGTTAAATGAATATGGTTGTCAGTTTTCATGTTAACAATAAACTAGCACAATTGTTTTTAAAGATTTTAGGACCACATATATCTGATATCAATGAGCTATTTTCTATTCGGATTTTCTTATGAAAGTATACAAGCGTTAACTTTGTCTCAAACAAAGAGCTCGCTTACAAACAAATCGGGTTACGACAAATAAACTGATGTGAATTATAAACGAATGCAAACTTGATATCAATTTCTCCGCTCCTATTCAGACGTTGCCCTTGGCGCAAAATTAGAAACCACTGCATAATCTTTCCAATCATCATTTTATTTTTCTATTCATAATGTGCAAATGCATTGTAAGGGCAGTCAAAATCCCTTGAGAGTTACATAAAACAAATATCTTGGCGACCAACCTTCCATGCCGGAATGGAAATGTAGAGCCGGCTATTCTATTAAGCGGGTATTTTTTGTTTCTTGCAGCGTCGTGAAAAAAATTTAAATACTAAAATATTCTTTATAAAATGAATTCTCAATCAGTTTTCGGAGAAATAATTCCCGGGTATTTTTTTCAATCGATAAAATTAGAAATGGACTTCAAATTACTCCGTTTACTTCTAGATAAAGAAATAAGCCTTATCAGAAGGCAGGCTGAGATCTTTTCCGAAAATTTTGCACCAAATAAATGAAGAAAAATACCCTTTACAAGCGACAAGTTTTCAGTGATTCATTCGATTGCATTAAAGTTTGAATGCTTAGAAGGTATTCGAGTACACACATTAAAGTGTTTGTCAACAAACCAACCGACAAGTGTTTGCTGCTGTCATTTGTGTCTTCATTAAGAGTTGCAGCTTACTAAATCATACCTAATGTAATGATAAAATAAGCCTCTGTTAATATTAAAATGAGGCGATTGATTTTTATTGGTTTTTGCGGCTTCTAGCCTGGGTTGTATTGTTTAATAATGTAAGTTCGAAGCTAAAATAACACGAAACATTGTGTTAGCTGGGTTGCTAAAGCTTACAAATTTGGAAGGAAGGTGATAGTTGAAAACATGACAGATTCAAAATGGCCTTACGATAATCGAAATTATTTTCAGGAAGAAACCACGTGTTAGCCACTTTTGCAAAAATTTGTTCGAAAATGAACATCTTGCAAAATATCAATATTGAAAGAACAATACAGCCATGGGGTCTGGTATAATTATGAAATGAAAACTTAATGGAAAAACCTTTATCTGCTTTTTCTGCATTCCAGTCTGAAACTTTTTAGACCTTGTGTAGGTCCTTGAAATGCCGTTTTCTCCACATTTGGTTCGGAAATGTATGGAAATTTTTGCAAGCACTTTGACTTATTCTTTGACTTCAGGTTTTCGATCAACTTAGAGATCCTCCTAGTGTCTTCTTACAGAAGAAGTAACACTTCTATCGATAAATTTAAGCATCCGGGCTACGTTCGAATCCATTTTTCCATTCAATATTTGCCTACCGCAATTGAATAATGTTTTTTTTTTAATCTTCAGTTCAGTAGTATGGCAACGAGTGAATTTGGTTCAAACAAAATAAGAATCGCTCAGCTTTTTTGACATCACTCTCTAAGCATAATTGAATTGAATCTATAGATTAACTCGCATAAAACGCGTCAAATGAAATTTGTATGGCTCCGATACCATAAAATTGTTATTAAGATTTTACACACATCTTTGAGGAACCAATAAACTCAAACTAAAAGTATCTTAAACCAAATGGTAAAATTTGGAATTGAAAAACAAACCCATCACAACAACTTGCCATTTGGAGGCTCATAGAAAGTGTTGCAGTTTTAAATTTTAATCCAATTTAATCTCACGTCCAAATGACTACATTTTTTTTAATTGCAATTTTTGGTTTTGGTTTTTTTTAAGCTGCAAAAGGAGAATGAGAAGTCTGTTATCCTGGAGACATTGATAAATAAATAGCTTAGATTTTTTTTTTAGTAATTTTTCATTTTTCACAAAAGAGCCAAAGCACTAGATTTTTGGACATTGCTTCACTATTTACCTCGCCATTGCGTTATTTTGGTTACTTCTGTAGGTAAGTCCTTTTGAACAGGATATATTTTGAACTTGTTAAATTGACACAAAATACCAATATCCAGTCAGTTATAATTACATCAACAATTTCACATTTCTCTCGCACTTGATTTCATATATTTTGTTGATTTCTTCCTTATTTACAAAAGTCGAATAAAAGGAAATGAAAAATGATGATCACTTTGCAGGGGAAAAAAAAAGTAAACAATAAAAGTTAAAAAACCGCCACACTTGTAGCCTGCACGATCCCGAATAGGCAATTAAAGCCTCAATATTCGCGCCCTGAGTGCCAATCGAAGCCCAACACCTCGACACGCGTCTCCTCTCGTCGTCGTCTTAGTATCTGTCGTCGTTGGTCGTATCGCCGCGCCGTCAACAACGCCAGTGCACGTAATCAGGTGGTAGAAGAAATCAAATTGAATTGAAACAATAAAAAGCACACCATCACTCTTATTTTTTGATATTTCCCATGCGAATGGAAAAAAAAAATAGGAAAAAAAAGTTAAGTATACGCCGCAGAGGATAGCTTTTGCAAAAAGATACGATAACTTATCTCGCAGGCATAGATACTTTTTTTTTTTGTTTCAGGTTCAATTGATACTTTTTATGCGTGTTTTAATCATCGGTTGTGCCCGCGAGAATCCAATATTTCTTTCTCAATAATTATCGTTATCGACAGCGATTGTAATAAGTAATAGGCTTTTTGTGGTGTGTTGTAAACGCGAACCAATATTGAGTTGGTCCTTTCCGCTGGCGTTGTTCGCGGTTAATATTAGTTATATACTTTTCTGCAACACACTGATCGTTTGTGGTCCATTAACTAGGCGGCTTTGTATTGAATCAAAATCTTATCAGTTTCGTGGCACATTGTTGCTCTTAGTCAACCCAAAAAAGCTACAACAATGCAATGGGAATACGAGTATGGTCTGCGCCTATGTATTGTACACGGTTGTTTACCCTAGAAATTGGTTTGACTTTGTGTTTGTTTTTTTTTAATTGTTGTGGCGGGAAGGGGTAGGTATCAGAACTTTATGGTTATGGTCGGCCTGTTAAGCAGTTCATTGTTATTTTTGTAAAATTATTTCATTTCACAGCGAATAAATTAAGGAATGTGTGCGAATATATTTTCTTATCGGGATTTGTACTGTTTTTTTTTTATTCCATTTTTATTTCTATGGTATATTGAGTCTGTACGAGAAGCCTGATATCGCTGGGAAAACAATCACTTAAAGTTGAATTTGAATACAACTCGACGGGATGATTAGAATAAAATGCATGAGTAATATGTTTTATTGAAAAAAAAATTTCTCCAACATCCCATTCAGGCAGAACGTTGTAAGAATGGACCAAAATAAGCTAAAAATTTCGAAAATGAATTTCTATTCTTGTTGTTTAAATGGCGTTTTTTTTTTGTGAACCAGACCTTGTTGGTTAGGTTAAATTTAAAGCTCAGATAAATGTAATGTTCGCCTTGCCCTTGGCTACGTTTTGATATGACGCGTGTAACCCTCCGTCACTTAAGTTGTTTGCTTCTTTTATCGAAAACATGCAACAGAGTTCTCTCACGCATTTTACTGATTACTGATGGAGGGTCACTGACAATAGGAATAGTGATTAATAATCATAAGCAGGATATTCCGTATTGGTTGCTTGAAAACAGATAAAACGACTTCGAGCGAACAAGATGTCAAAACTTCGACGCGGGCGTGGTGGTTTCGTCAACTTATGGAATCTTCTAGCCGGGTCTCGGATCGGGAGTCGGGTTTTTTTTTTCAAAAATGTCTAAAAAATAATTGCTGTCACCCAAAGTGATCTTCCTATCGACAATTATTTAAGAGACCCAATAATTCACGGAAAAGATTAGCTAAACGAAAGATTATTAAAATAGCCCTGAGTTCAGGTATTAAAAAAAAAAAACTACCGCCCTTTAGACTATTTTTATGGATATTTCAACGCAATAATCATGCACCACTTTCATCATCATTCTTCGTTGCAAATCAAAGTGCTGAACCTCTGTTATCGTCACGGTAATATTATGGAAAGCAATACTTTGATCAGGAAACGCTGATCGATGCCTCTCATGCCACTACAGCTTCTACAAACATTATTCAAATTAAAAAACTTAATTTCTATCGAAAAAAAACTAAAAATCAGATTTCTTCAGTCATTTATAAGAAGCTACTACTCTTGGGAGGATTGGAGGTGAGGCGAAAGGACTTCTTTGGTGCCGTGGCTCAGTGATAAGTGCTTCTGCTCCTTAGCGTGGAGACCCGGGTTCAAATCCGGGTAAGAACATCTCGCATTTTTTCACGGCTCCACTTCTCGCTAGTGACTTTAAATTATTCCGATGAGTACAAACTGTCAAGAAAAAGCTTCTGGGCCCGTTTTGAGTCAGCACTGTAGGTTCAGCATTCGCCATTAGCGGGAATGTAAGGCGCACATACAAGTGGAGTCGCTGGGCCCTTAAAGGAGCTATTGGGCCACCAACGAAATAGCTAGTACGAAAGAGTCTAAGCTCATCGAAGTCTATCTTTGCATCCTCATTCTATTTGCGCAGATTACTAAAGCCTAATGACTTCGATAGTCTTTTTATTTTTATAAGTGCTGGACTAGAGCTGTGGGCTCTACATAATTTCTTTTCTAAATTTGCTTTGACAAATGGTCAGACAGATACAAATTTATTATTTAAACGATCGGTTCAACAAGTGGAAAGTTACTTTAGTCTCCAAACTGTACGTAACTGGAGGTAGTTAGCTAAGAATCTTGCTGGCTAAAAAGGTTTGTTGCCTGAGGCCATATTAAGGCCTAAAACAGTGATTTCTGTCAACTGCCCTTAAACATATTGACTATTGACTAAAAACGTACAGTGAATCACAATTAAAAGATATAATTTCATAAATTTACTAAGAAAACAATCGAAGAATAAGATACAACAAAACAACATGGTTACTTAATGAAAGTCTTGATAGAACAATAAGTGGATTAACATTTTTCCATCCAGCACGGGCTTTTATCTGCTTTTATCAGTGAGAAAGGCTTATCTCGAGGGTGTGAGTTTGCACTAGAGTTCAGCGGGTATTTCGGTCGCTTAAACGAATAATCTGGAATTTTGTCAAAAGATAAGATTATCATGCAATTCAATGCTAAGAAATTTTCTTTGATGTGGCAATATAAGCTTGTGTCGTGAACAAAATTTATTGAATGTAAACCAACGATACTAAGTTTCTATACCTGCGTAAAAAATCGCTTCGAAAGCTAGTCAAGGATGCATAGAAAATAACATGGTTTGTGATACTCAAATTTTTGTTGGTTGTTGTTTCTTTTTCACTTACTTGACCAGTATTTGAACCTAGCAATCCATCTCTGCTTTTCATTAAATATCCAATTGAGGTTTGCGGAATTCCTTAAAGGGCCCCGCCCCGCAGTCCTCATATTATTTGGATACCTAAATTAAGTTTACCCTTTCATTTTCAAGAGCTGCTCCCACAGCACCGAAAAATCCTGGGCAGGACGCGGGAGAATCTCAAGTAAGCTGCCAAAGCTGTCACTGCCATCGAGTCATATTGCTTCTATTGGGTCGATATGCATAGCACACCGACACTGCAGTGGGCATACCCTAGTTAGTCCTGGTACATTTACCAATTTAATTCAGGCCGGTTTCCTTGAGTCACTTTGGTAAGTTATAACATATCAAATAATCGACTATCAAGCCATCATTGAGGCTCTCTTACTGCTTTCACCAGCACGGTGGTTCTTGGTCGTGAAATACTTCGCATGCGTGGATGCGTTTATCAGACTAAGATATCTTTAATGACTTGCCCTTGCTCCTTTCTGTGGTTCTAACGATTGTGAAATGGAGGAATCTGCAGCTTAGGACTAGCTGCAGCTAGAATAGCTAGTTACTGCTGAAGCCAAGCCGGATTGAGCTAAGGATTTTTAACCGCAATAGAAATTAAGGGAATACGGATGTTCTTTCAGACAATTATTCTTCTCTAAAAAGGCATGGATATCCTTTATCCATGAAGAATCAATGTTACTTTGGTTTGACCAAAAACAAGGATAAAAAACCCTCATTTTGGCTGTTCTTCTTTATGGAGCCGAAAATGTCATAATAATTAAGAAATTGGAGAAGATTTTAAGAGTATTTCAGAAGGAAAAATAAAAGATCCTGTTTCCGAGGAGAGGGAATGCACGAAAAGATTATTTCTTTGAGCTGATATACATTGAGCGAAGAAACAAGAATGCTTTGACTTAAAGTGGATGTTTGGCATAATAAAATGGAATCGCCGTGTCCGCTACTGTAAAGGATGGAAAGCAATAGTAGCTTAAATAACGATCCTGCAAAGATCACTGATCAAGTAAATGGAGATGAAAATTAAACACCACCCCCAAAGTATGCTTCTTTTGCAAAATATTTCACGAAACTACGTAGCCTAGATGTATGCAATGAAAAAAACCAATGTTGCTGTACACATGTTGCCAAGTCTCCTTAGCATCATTTTATTTATTATTTGAATTAAAACCAAATGATTGACCTAAAAATAACCAACACCATATCATAAAGCGTTCATATTTATACTATTTTCAGCCTTTTTCCGATGAGTGATCGCTCAGGTTGCGCACGTGATTCAATTTCTAATCTTATCATGTTTCCGCCAGAATTTCAGCAGAACCTTTCCATGCTTATCAAACATTTCTAAATGACCAAAGAAATAACTCAAAAAATAAAAAATAAGTGGTGAATGAAATCACCGTAGCCGTTCATTAAACATCATCGATTCGGGCCGTGAGCAAGCACGAATTTATTCCTCGAATTGGCCAATTTCCTTGCCAATTGTTGCTTGCAATTTGCTCGTGGTTACCACACAACGAATGTTGCTTCTTGCACGGAATCACCCTTTTATTATGGTTGTTACAAATCTAAAGAAGGTTCGCCTAAGTGGGAATCAAGATTTGAGAATGAATGGAACAGGCAAATGTGTCCAAAATAATGTCACACAGTTTTGTTGATTGTCATCTGGAACAATAATAAGAAACGGTCTGGTTGGAGAGCTAAAGAGTACACTTTGTTGGGCTTGTTGGTTGGCTTGAGGTGCTTGACCAGCACCTTTCAGTATTATATGTGCTGTGGTTGGTGTGTTGTGCGGGTTTGACTAATTACTTTTGCGTGAGAAGCTTGTTGATGTGCGGGAATGGAGAGACTTCAAATGTTACTTTGTATACTTGTCATTTGAAAATGGAATGAACATGAGTTTTTTGTTTGGCACATGAAAGAGCTGCGGTAGAAATGTAAACGGCTATCGATTGCCAAGTTCTTCAGCACTGCCTGCTTCATTTGTTTATTTGCCTGCTCCATCAAGTTAACCTTTTTCCTAGTGGGGCAACTCATTGTGCAGCAACAGCAAGGTTTTTGCAAGATTTACACCAAACAAGACATGACACTGATTCATATTGTGTTCTGTGTTTATGCTGGAAAATGTATTTCGAAAGCTGACGGACTGTTATTGCGTTTTTTTATTGAGTTAACATTTTTATGTGTGTACAGTGTTCTCCAAATAGAGAGTTTATTGTCCGATAGCTGTTTTTTTTGTTTTTGCCAACTGTCAAATAATGTACTATCAAAAGTGTGTTGCTTGAAATAGTCGACTTCAAGCACCATCTCTAAGGTGAGGAAAATGTGTCTAGTTTACTCTGCTTCAGTTAAGAGAAGCAATAATGAACCCTTCATTTTGAATAAATGTCTGGAAAAAAAATTGTGTTGATATGGGATGATGTAGCTGTCCGATAGAAAACAGATCTGGTGAATATTTATTCGAAGAATAAAGTTATCAAAGATTTTACTGGTACTTCTAAAATCACAATTGCTTTTGCGTTTACTTAAGCATCAGAGATAAATTTTTGTTTCAATAAAAATGTTTCTTCATACTATTGACTTGGCAGGACTGATCGGAATGAACGTTTGCCGGCTTGATCCTTAATAATCTACTTTCAATTGCATCCTTAGTTGGTTGAGCCCTTTCCACTTATTTGCGCCAGTAAAGATTTGTTTTTTTCTATGGTGTGTATTCGAAGTTTCTACTCTACATTTCATAGTCAGCTAAATCATTGAAACCGGAACCTTCTGACCTTCCATATCGGTGTAAAGTTAAAATAATTATTGCTTGTTCTTTCTCCTCAACACTCTGTCTACGCGAAGATCCAAAAGGTTTTAGGCAACGTTTAAGAACGAATCCTGATCAGTTTGATGCTTTATTGCGCGACTTAACACGAGATATGTTAGTAAAATTTTCCAAGAATTGTTCATGCTCTTTGGTTTTCGGAACGAGAAACGGATGCTCGTACCCTTCTATTTTGGTCGCATAATAAGTGTACATACATAAGTGTAGTTCTATTGGCAGGTTACAAAATATCACATCCGAGGCGGGATCCATGATTAATCTTTGGCAGTGTTTCCAATGGTATTCTCAGCTTGATGCGCACGGCAGTGAATTTCTTGTCAAGTATTGAGATACGCCATCGGCGGTCTCTTCCGATTGCAGCCAAACGACGTTTGAGAATATTTCTGATCGCTCCAACTCCCTGTAGGGACTTCTTAAGTAGATGTTACCGTTTTGCATCCCCTTTTACCCCGGCTCACGCCATTGCATCTCATGGTGTTCGCCCTGTTTATCGAGTCCGTGTGGCCTTTTAAGACTAAAATCACGATAAGTTGCTTAAACATGCGTATAGATAGATATGGGCTTCATACTAAGTCTGTTATGCACTGGGAAAGCATATCTATTTTTGGGCAGGTATCTGGTTGAAGAAAAAGTGGAACGAGGTCTTTGGGATCTTCTAACTGACTATCTTAATATAATTTGTTATAATGGCCTCAACTATTACGTGGGTTGAAAATGGATAAAGTGAAGAATAAACTCTGTCAAAATGTCCCTTGAGATAGAATGAAGTCTTTATGATGCTTGCATTTGCTTCCCAATGAAGGATAATATACAGAAGCTAATTGTAAGATGAAAGTAGCCTCGACGGTCCGAGGAAGCACTCATGCCAAACAGCTCATCTTAATGAAAGTATAATGCGACCAGCTCAACATTTGATTGCCTCTCAGTGAGGTATTGAATCGAGACCGAGAAGAAGTAAAAAGGAATCAACTCATGTTATAAAGATTTGACTCTTAAATGGACCCAATTCTGGTCAAATTTAGTTCAAATAGACGCATATCAATTCTAAAAGAAATAGTTTTATTTTTTAAAAATGCTTCAAAGGCCCTCTCAGTAACAAAAGTCTTTAAATGCTTGAATAAATCTACTTCATACCCTCGAAAGCTTGCACATGGTCTTTCAAATATTAAAAAGCTCTTACCTCTTCAAGTCTATTAAAAACTAATTTAAATTGTTTTATTAACGCATTTTTTCATGTGAAATCAAACAAGGTAATATATCAACTTAGTACGTCATTTGTTTATTATCTTTGTCTTAAGGTTGTTCATATCTTCTGATTAGTTCGTGATCAGTTTACCAAAATTTAGCTCATTTCAAATTAATTTCCCATTGTTATTCACTTAACATCTTTTAACATATTTACGAAAAAAACATTTATTTATTAGCTTTCCTATTGCTTGTCTTTTTTTCTTTTGTTTATGTTTCGTTTGCATATGAAAGAATTTACCCACCGATTAGTTTCGACATTGCCTTAGATTTATATAACAGGTAATCCCATCGAGTATACACGCGAATAGAAAATAAGGAGAAGAAGGAGCTATAATAAAACTTCGGACAATAACAAAGCAAAGTATTATTTAACACTTACCGTTAAACAAAAAAAAACGTGAACAAAAAGCGACAGTCGTCAAATTAGATATATCTGAAAAGAAAAGAAATGAAAAATTAGGTTACTCAAGCCTCGTAAGTAATTTTCACTCTTTTGCTCTACATTCGCTTATGATGCACATAAACGCACGTAATTAATGACCAATCATCTGCTTGGCCAAATGAATCCAAGCGATTTTGCAATAAAATTATGCAAAGCTTCCGTGGTTATTTGCCTTTGGAGCGGTTAACCCATGAAAGCACTCTGGCGAATGCAAGTGAGGCGTGCTTTTCTTGTCAGCGCCTCTGTCCAAATGAAGGCGATAATTTTTAAAAAAAAAAATTGTCAAATGAACGACTGATGTGTTGCGCTAATTGGTATCCAAGAAGAAATGCGTCTAATGGATTCTCGTTATCGAAGACGTTCGCTGTAAATGCGTCTAAAGACACTTGCATACACTGCGAGTCACAAGGATGAGGTCACCCTTTTTTAGGCCGATGTTCGCGATTTATGTTTGGTAGAATTTTTTCACTCGAAAATATTTTCTTCCTGTTAAGAAAATTCATCTGAATTAAATAAGATCAAGTAATAAACTACTGAAAAAATTGGTGCAGAATAGTACGCCACTTGAAATACGTTAAATCTAACAAAAAGGAAACAATTTTAGGCAAGTTAACATTTTCTAGTTTTTATCGTCAAAAATTACGACATTACTTTTCTACAAGACAGTTTTGAACTGAATCATGTTTTAGTCCGGTCGCCATGACATAAATTCCATGTTTTCTGAATGAATCGAGCTTCTGTAAAATCCTGAAGGTGTGAATTGTGAACTCCAATTCGACAATGACATTTAAGGTGATATATTCGGACACAATGGCAACACGCTGTGATATCTCTTCATAAAGAAACTTTCCTCTATTTTAAGATTCGTTATCGTGAAAAACGTCATGGTCCTGTTTTCATTCAAATTTCCATTCACTGATCCAAGCCAAATGTTCTCTTGCCAATTTGAATTTAAACTTCTTATGAAATGTTTTCTGTTTTATTTTGCTTAGGAAGATATACCACATTTTTGTTATTCCTCTGACAGTCGTTAAGCTGGCAATTTTGGAATTGAGTAAACTAGATGGTTTGCATTTTCGGATGCATTTTTCAGAATGTTTTGATATTTTTTGATATAGTTTTGTGGATTTGCAAAATAGTTTTTACAACAATCTTATTTTTATTCCGCCTGGTAGCTTTTTCTCGGCTTGAGAATTCCAAATCCTTGAAAGCTATTTTCTTTTTTTTTTCTATCGGTTTCCGGAACTAATTTGTGTTTCAAATTGAAAGAAAATTTAAACATTGGTTCGAGAAAAATCTTCGATGCGAACTCATGCAACGCACTATTCCCGCTGGTATATCCGTGTGGCCTTTAAGCAGGTCATTTCCTAACTAGCCCTTAAATGTGATGCCTCTCTTTTGCGAAAATACCTACCTACTCACAAATGGTTATTATTTTGGGATACAAAGAAAATAGCAGATACATATCAAAGGCGATCATTGGCCGCAAAAATTATAACCTCAACCTAGTGATTCGCAGTGTTTGAGTAAGCGCGTACAACTAGCTACAAGTCATCGATGGGCTACTTTATTTATAAAATACAAGTGCTTCCTCGTCGAGAAACTAGTGTTGTTTCTTTGTATCCGAAAATAAAGTGAATTCTTCATTTATGCATTTGCAAGTACCACATAAGTCATCTCTGCGGCTGCCTGAAGCGCTCGCTTTATTGCAATCTTTGACCTCAAGCGATGGTTCTATTTAGGGAATACCGAAAAGACTTAAAAAAGGGGTAGCATCAGAAGGCACTGATGATAACGTAAACAAATATCTTTTGCGTGGCGGTGTTTTATTTTTAGACGAACGCATGCAGTTGGTTTTCGTCTGGGCAACTTGATGCGTATGCATGCGAATGGACAGGTGACACGTTAAGCGGTGTATTCAGAAACAGATGCTGGACCAGGAAATATGTATTTAGGATAAATTTAATGATAATATTTGGGGTATCGTGGTTCGAGAAGTTCCGTATTTAGGGTGGTATTGCAAAAATGAAAACGATACAATTTTCGAAATTAAATTATCAAAACAAGTGTAGACTAATCCGTGATTCCAAAGACGGAAAAGGTCCTTGGATAAGCTCTCTTTCAATCGCAAAAAAGATTTTCTCTGTCATACTTTTTTAACGCTTACAACCTCTCGTCGATAGCATGATTGTTCTATATCAGTATGGCCCGTCCGGACATGGACCTTATAAAAGGCGCGTAACACTGCTTTTGCGCGGTTTGAGAGAAAAATTCATCGGCTAAATTTTGGAAGTTGGAATAAAGAGAAGAAGGTTCTTTAATGGGCTGCATGTTAAGCAACGGTATGGACACAGCAAGATGACTTAAGTAGCTAGAATATATAGAGCAGATGGATATCAACACTCTAGCCTGAAGAACCTTCGAAGGAAATCATTTCTTGCAATGGCGCACAAAATTGGAAAGAGACATCAACCAAATAAGTGTAGATCGAGCTGGATGTTAAAACTTCTTAATTAAGGTCCATGTCTTTCAAACTTAAAACAAAAACTAGCTAGTGTTACAACTTAACAGTGTTTAGATGATGTTTTGGCCTTTTTATAGAATTTTCAACTTCAACTCTTCAACCTCTTACTGAGAAAAAATGTCACATGAAATGCCACATAAGACTGTCTATAAGTACAACAAAAAGTCCTACTATTTGCGATTTTATGTTGGTAGTGTAATTCAAGTCGGGAAAGAAAAAGAACAATTTTGAACAATTCCTCGCGGATAAAAAGAAAGAAGGCTGTTTTTTCTTTATCTTAAAGAGAAACATCCTTTTTTCATATCTAAAGACAAAGAAACCGAACTTTTGACACAAATAAAAAAAATAAACCTTTGAATGAATGCGCAGCATGAATACATCCTTTCACCACTTGTTAAATCATTAAAGTGTTCCTTTTTTAAATAAACGCGATGCTCTGCACTTCGTCAAAAAGAAAAACAAGTTCTTATAAAAAAGCGTCAAAATTCAAGTCTATTCGAACAATAAAAAATAGACTACAGACATGAGCTAAAGGATCCTATCTAGATTGGTTGTCATCTCGATAATAAGACAACCATAAAAGTTTGAATGCAATCATCGTAAGGAGCAATTACCACTTTGCTATTCAAATTATTTCTGTCCCATCGCGTGATAACAATCCACATCCATAAAGGCCAACAAGATCCAAATACTCAACGAACAACATTATAAATTCTAAGAAGCTTACCGTCTATGCATCTTCAAAAATTTGTGAAAGTTGAAAGTTTGGCCATTATTCCGTGGCTAACCAAATGTGTCCAAATCTATTGCAACAAAACTGAGTTCACTATATTCTAACATTAACATAACTAATCTGATAAACAAGAAAAGTAACTTCACCGATCCACACGATGGAATGACTCCTTTTTAAAGCTGAGAATCATTTGACCTCCGCTTTGATCAGCTATTAAACAATTATTTTGTGAGCCTTTGTTTCTACCTCTTATTCATATGCTCTAAAAGCTCACATATGAGAAGGCTGGCCACTGAAATTAGTCACGACTCACTAATATGGAATATTCAAGCACCTGAATGAGAGTTGAAAGACCTTTGGCCACGCCACAATTTTACATAGAGAATCGAAAAAAAAAATCAAAATGCGATTTACAACCATGGTCGTAGATCAGAAGCGCCCTGTCGCCGAGTCTTAATGGTAATGGACACCAGACACCAGTCCCACGGTAGATTATCAATATTCGTAAACCTTTTTCTAGCAATGAACATAAAATTTAAATAGGTCCGCCCAAATTCGAGGGAATAGTGGAGTCAATAAAATTGGGGAGAAAGTTCTTAGATGCATTTTTTTATCACACGCATGGACCATCAATTAAGGCAGATGCACTATTGAGCTCGTCGTCGTCATAGGGGGAAACGAAACTAGTTTTTCTCATCCCGGGTGTGTAGGCTATTCTTATTCCTCAGCAGCGATATAAAAGGTCGTCGCGGGAAAAACTTTGAATTAAAACTATCAAAATGAAGCTGCAGGTCGGACGTTTGATTTTGGGTGAGTGCATCTCTTACATATCGTTGCGTTTATGATTTGACTGTTTTTGTGTTTCTACTGCAGGCTGCATGCTGGCAGTTCTAGTTCTAGCTGACGAACCAGTCGTTGAGATGGTGACGGAAAAGCTGGCTGTCGTACCTGAAGTTGTTGTCAGTAACTCAACTACTGTGGCTCCAGAAGTTCCTAAACTCAGTATAAAGGGCAAAATCTTCGCTAAACCAACGGTTTCGGATTCGCATAAGGTTCCTCATCATGAGATCATTGTGATTCCAGATCATGGCCATAGACCCAATCATGGTCACCATGATCACGATAACGATCATGATCATGATGATCATCATCATAACCATGGCAACGACAATCATCATCATCATCACGACAATGACAATAATCATCATCATCATCATGACAATGACAATCATCATCACCATCACGACAATGACCATGACAACCATCATCATCATCACCACGAGGACGACCATCATCACAATCATCACACGTCACCACATCGTCCACCTATACATCCCCTTCCACCTTCACAGCAGCATCATCATCATATGCCGCCTTATCACCCCTACTATCCCCCCTATTACCCACCGCCACCACCACCTTATCACTATGGACATCAAATGTACGCCCCAGTTCCACAAATCCCGCATCCTTATCCATATTATCCACCATCCTACTATTCAGATCCAGTGAAGCCTATAACAGTGATACACTCAAATGATAACAACGGGCATGGCAATGACAACCATGGCTCTGGAAGGCCCACAGATCTCCTCTGGAACCTGATAGATCATAAGAACAACGAATTGTGGAATTTGTTTGGCGGCAAGCACGGTGAAAACAATAAAGAGGACGGTGGTGTCCACGAGATTGTTGTGATCAATGCAAAGCCTGGATCAGGACATTTAGGACATACGGGTACGCATGGATCGAACTCAGGATGGGGCATCAAGGGAAAAAACTTTGCTGACAACGATTGCAACGAAAAACATTGAGTGGAATTAAAATTATTGTACAACAATTTTTTGGTTTTAAGATTTCGAATATGTAAAAAATTTTAAAAGGTGTTTTATTTATTTGCGTCAGTTGAGTTTGGAAGTTTTGCTTTGCTTGCTTTTTTTTTTGAAACCTTCTTGGTCCTGTATCTTATGAAACCTGTTTTTTTTTAAGTTTTGGGATGGTGACTTCTTCCATGGTCAAGTTTCTATGACCTAGAAATTAGATCTTACTTAGACTGGTTTAAAAGCTGTTATTAGCTTGCCCGGGCCTCGATTCGAAAGTTCTGTTAACGAACGTTTTTATTGTAAAAAGAAAATAGAGTGAATATATCACCAAAAATACTTAACTGACGATGCTACGTCAAGCGAAATCTTCATGCGACAGCTCTTGTGGGTGTCAGAGCCAGGCATAAATTTTTTTACTCAAATGGCGGGAACTACAATTTATTGCCTATACTTCGAACAGAGCCAGAGGTGTTTTCGGGCAGTCAAACTCTTCGGAAGATTGCCAATCAGATGTGTGTTTGTGAAAAAAATACCAAGCGAATCATGAATTTGAATACGGAACCTAAAGGTCAGCAGTCCAAAGCCATAACCATTGAGTCACATATACCATGCCGGCTTAAAAGGGAGTTAAATACTTCCTGACACCAAATGATAGTTGTAAAAATGTGTATTTATTGCTTATTCGTTTATTTAAAACTTTTACGAATGACGGCTGCTATAAATACGATTATACTTTATGACGAATCATATCATGTATAATAGTTTACCATTCATTTTTAATTAAAAAATACCTTGCAACTTGTAACTCTTTTTAAGATGCCACTTAACTATTAAAATTAGTACTTATTCGTTAATAAATAATTTTGTCTAAATTGTGGTTGAACAAAATTAATTAAAGAATATTGGATCCTAAATCGATCCTTTTAAGGGCGGCAAATAAAAATGTTTTCTGATTTGATATTTTAGGATAAAACAAACTTTTGAAGTTAATTTTATGAATTTTGAAGAATAACCCGAGAAGTTTAAATAGGATTTCATTTTTAAATATAAATTTATCCAGCCAGCATAAGAGTTTTTTTTTTATAAATATTTGAATAAAATTCAATTTGTCCTTCTTTCAGTGGGACAAGGTTATTGGCGGCAGAAAATGATTCTTTTAAATCCAAGTGCGTTACAATTTCTAAAAATCCGCAGACTTCTTTTATGACCCTCCCGTAAAATCATAAAAAAAAAATTAAAAAATAATTACTTTAAAAAAATCTCAGGCAGAACTTGAACAGGTGCCTATCTTTGGACATCCATACAAATCGCTTTGAGGTCGGTTTGCATGGGAAAACTGAATATTACATTGAGCAGCGAGGTATGAGTTTTTATGGCCGTAACAAATCAGACAACGCTTCGATTTTCGGATTTAAGGATAATACACTTAATAAGAGGACTAAGCCCGGTTCATAAAGCGAATAAGGTTAATACATCTTTCTTTCCACGGAATGCAGGACCTTTAAAAAAACATTAAATATAATTTTCTTTAAACTAGGGCCCTTTTTCCTGTATATGAGTTAAACTTTCTGTTGACTCTTGGCTTTTCAAATGGTTTCGGTGAACATATTCAATAAGTTGAAAGATGTCAATGCTCTTGAAGCTGGTACTATTCCATGTCTACCTTTAGTTATAATAAATATTATCTAATTTTACTGATACTGTGAGCAACTTTCTAGAGTGATGGGTTTTCACCACAACAGAAAACAAGCGCTCCTGTGTTAAGTATGCTCCCTGAGGGTAATTATTTAATGCACGTATTCCCCAATCAATTCTATCCGCGAAGTCTTGAATGACAAGCGATCCTCGTCATTCAACTGAATAAATCTTGCTGTATGATCTCATCTCCGAAATGAGGACTTCCTTAAGCCAATCAAGCATAATCATCGTGACTCACAACACTTAATAAAATCCAGATAGTATTTGGCATACGAAAAAAAAACCCAACCGATTCTTCGCAGAGTCAACAAACCATGGATGACTGATCAACGTCACCGAACGATCTTGTTAAATAAAAACAAAAAAACAACTTCAAAAGTGGCTCTTAAGATGGCGTGAAAGAAAAACAATTTATAACAATCTTAGCTACTGTTTACCAGAAGAACACTTGAGATTTAACTGGATGCTTTAATTAATTAAACAAATAATGAGTCATATTACTAATTAAATAGACTTCAGTTGAAACACGTTGAGCTGCTCAGCTTCGACAAAAGCCACGTCTTTAAAAATTAACACCTCCATCGTGGGAGTTACGTTCTCATTTACATCGACGGCCTTCGCATTTACATTATCATCTTAACTTAATTGAAGTGTAAATAATCGTAATGTCGGGGAATATTTTTGTTAAGCTTTACTCTTAATCGTGAGTCAGAAATTAATACAAGTATTTTTCTCTAGAGCGACATCTATACTTAAAAGCTAAACTAAAATAAAATTAAAAATTTTAAATTAAAAATCCATTCCCATTTTTTCCCTTCTCTGTGAGAGATAATCACTTTCCATACAGGTTTCCATTGTTGCATCGTAAATCAACCAGCCTGACTAAAGGTATCTCCATCCGGGCTCTTCAAACTTGATTCCAAACTCTTCGACTTTCGAAGATATGTTATTGACCCGAACAATAAAGAATGGAATAATGGGATGAAGAAATCCCAATCAAACCCACTCCTCCAGAGTTCGATGATCAGCATACTCGTCGCATTGAGGTATCTTAGATACTCGTACACCCGCGGCGAATGTATCCCATTAACCGAATGTGTATCTTTGTTTATGTTATAAAATTACAAAAGGTTATTAAGTCACGGTCATGATTTACATCTAGATTGTTACAAAGAACTATATACACGAGTAGTTGGAGACTCTGAAATGATTTTATTATTTGAAAAAATGCGTCAATCGTGTTGAGGAAACATCTGTCAACTGTCAAAAATCCGCTCAAGATTCATGTCCAAGTTGAATGAACTTTTCGCCAAAAAAAAAAAAAAATTGTAAACAAGAAACAAAATAGAAATAGAGAGATGATCATACTACTCGTAACCAAACTTTTGGAGGGAGCGATGCACTCAGATTGGAGTCGAACAAATGTTTAATCGTTAAACAATAATGAATCTTTATCACAATTAATTTGATTTGATTGAAATTTAAATTAAGGAGATGTAAGACTGTTGCCATGGGAACTTCTTATCAGCTTGGATGTAGTTAATGTGAAAACACTTGAAGTATTCGTTTATCATTTCCAAGTGAATATTCGTCGCTGTAAACCCTTTCGAAAGATAAGATTTATTTTATGAGGTCATTGCACGAATACTCGTACCTTACGCGGAATAAACTTTAGATACTCGTAATTGAATGGAATAAAACTTAACGATTGATGGAAACGATTGACGTCCGCAAATATGCTGTAGTCATGACGGCCGGTTTTTTTTTTAAATACACTGGAAGTGATTCTATATGTTCCAAACTAGAAACGCAATTTTTAGAAGAGGCTTTCTGGTTTTGCTTGGGTTGGTTAAGATATTCATAACCGCAAATGCTTGTTACATCACATTTAAGGTTGTTCTTCCTGATTTCGCTCTAGCGTCATTTTTTGTTCCTTTAGTCTATAAAGAAGCGTGGGCAGCCTGGATTTTTTAAAAAAATTTTTCTGCTTTATAAATAATATAGTCTTTCTATGCTATTATCATTGATTGGCTCATATATATCTATAATTCACCATTCAGCTTTTTAGCTGCTCAACATGAAAGGCTTAAGTACGCGAGGTGATATACTTGTACAACAAAATCTATAGTCAGATGTTTTAAGTGATATTCGAATCTTTAAGAAAAGTTGGAATAGATTTTTTTGCACTTACTTATTACAGCTTTAATTTGAATACTTAAAGACAGAGCGATTACACAAAATGGAAAAAAGATTCGAGTCACAAGACCCTTCATAACCTTTCCAAATGGCCAAGGGCCTTCTCCGAAGATACAACATAAATTCGAAAACGCATATTCGGACAAATGGTAATGGAGTTTGTTGTTTAGAATACCGAGTATACATGGAAAACGTAGCCGCTATAACAGGTTCTGACTACGCAGTCCAAAAATCGGTTCGGGCACGCTTCGTTTAGGAGTGCTGTTTAACAAAGATAAATTATTAGCACACTTAGCCAAAGTTGCGGTGGCTGCCAATTTGAAAAGCAGGTTACGAATTCCTCGAAGCCTACTCATTCTCCAGATTTTGACTCAAACGTGTTCAGTTTCTTCCTAAGTTCCACCAAATATTTGTGTCTGAATATTTTAAGGAAGGCATCTTTTTGTAGATGAATATTTTCGAAACTTTTTATAATGCACCAGGAATCTTTAACCTGTTTCCTTTTAAATTAATTTCGTTGAGTTTTTTTTAACTTGGAATGACCGTTGAATACATTATTGATATCGCCAGTCAGTGTTCTTGGCTTTCTGTATTTATTTCCGAAGGTAGCTACACTTATCCACTCTTTTTTATCCGTGTATTCATGGGCTCAGATGTGGATTAATTTATAGCCTAGATTATTGAAATTCTTTTTTTCATTGGTGATCTTCCCAGATTTAAGAACATTCTACGACTTTCTATGAGACCTTTTACTGCGGTATTATTTGTATAGACACTTTTACTTCAGCTTACTTAGGCAACTCTTTCAGTTCTCAATTCACTTTTTTTCTTATTTTTCAATTTGTGGCAAATAAATTTGTTTTTTATCAACCTTATAAAGCCAATGCTTATACAATGAAAAACATCTGCCAAGATGAAAAAAAAACAACTTTGCACTGTTTCATTACAAAAATGTTTACAGCAGTTGGAGTATTCATTTTGATTTATTTTTAAGACATTTTCAATCGCATTTTCGTACATCTACGGCGCAAATTCTTCCGCTTGAAGTACTTCAGTGTTGTGCAGAGAATTGGCATAAGCCTTCTCGTTCAAATCGGATAAAAGAAAAATATTTTAAAGGCTTTACGATAAAAGTCCTTGTGCTAAATTTCCGATTGAGAATCATATTAATTTTAAATTCTTTGGAATATTCAAAATTTGAACTCTGATTGGATTATTCTGTATTATAATGTACTACAAAGTATAGTTAGAAGAGTTTTAAAGAGTGAGACCGGAAAAGGCCGATTATTGTTTATTCGTATAAGAAAGTCTAGCTTCAAATAACATTGCATCATCTTCACGAACTAAGACAAAGCTTCAACAGATGCCTAAGTGCGTAACCTTAATATGAGTGTAAAAGTCTCTCTGCTAAAACATTCAATACTTTCCTCCTTTGAACCAAAAGTCGAGTCATATGGAACGCAGTCCCCAGTCGGAGAAAGGCAGGCGAGATTCATGCTTCCCCTGCATAATTCCTGCATTCTAAACAAGTTACTTTTTTTTCATCTTAAACATCACAGGAAAATCAAAGACCCATAAAAAAACAATTGCAGTTAAAGCTTATGGCGATTCCGTAGCATATGTAAATACCAAACGCAGCAACGCGTGAAAGTGGAACAGCAAGGCACCGTGCAGCTCTGTCCAGCAGTTGCTTTCATCTAAAAACAATTTCTTTTAAATCTCCTGATTAGTAAATACCAATATGCAAAATTTTATAGCTGAAAAGTATTCCTAAAGTAAATCTTTTGAAAGGCCTACTTACGAGCCTAAGGGGGACATCGCATTGACGTTCTCCTTATAAGTGAGTTCGTTCGGTGTGTCAAAAACAATTAAATCCACGCCGTCACTGGCGAAACCTTACACCGTTTATGGGGGAGCCGGTAGTTGCTGCTTGTTAGCTTAAGTCCATAAAAAAAAAGAACATCATGCGTAGAGGCAAATGTAACCAAGTTGATAAATTGGAACTTTCAACCATCCAGTGCACATTTACTTTGAACTTGGAACTCATTACGTGGTCTCTTGGATATCTAGGTTTGGGGGTACGCTGCTGTTGCAATGAACTTGATGGCATTAGTTGATGCAAAGTTGTTAAGTTGAAGACCTCATCAAAATTCAAAGACCATGAGTCATCGTCGATAAGAAATGTTGTTCAGGCTAAAAAACAAAAAACTGACTAACAATAAGCAACAGTCCAAAGAGTGACCTCATCAAGCTTGCCAAGTATCGTTCGTATAATAATTGTATATTCTCGCAGCCTAAATCTCTTGGTCATTCATTGATTTCGCGCGATGATTGTTGAAGATATTCTTACGAATTGTTTTTTTTTCGGTGTTTTTTTTCGGTTAGGGAGTGCGAGGGAGCGTGAAACTTGTTTAAAGATTCAGGCGATGACCGAATTCGGAGGTTTATGGCTTGGAGGTGAAATAAAATTTGCAAACAAATTATAATAATAAAGTCAGTTGTAAAATGAAATAAGATTACAAATTTATTTAATGAAATTCAACATCCAAGGATAGACAAGTCATTCTCTTGAAAGGCATTCTGTAAACAGAATTGTTGCAACAAAGCAGTGAGACTTACTTTTTTACTAGGTTAACAGTGATTCATGGGCGCATTGAAAGTCTCTAGGACAAAGACAAACATCGACTTGGATGATTAAGTTATCTTTCTGGTGATTTATTTTTTTGAAATCGAGTACGAGCAGCGTGTAACATAAACAACAAGGTAAACACTGATATATTTTTGTTGGGATACAAATGCAGTCCCTACGAGAAGGTCGATGACTTTACACTCACTCTTGGAAAGAGGGTCGACGCAACGCAACTGCAATAAAGTATTTTCAAGCCAATCTTATTGACAAAAGCGATGGACTTAAATGCTACATCAGCCGAAAAACGACTTTTCGACCGATATTTTAATCACATACAGAGCAAACCCTTAAAAGTGAAAATCCACAAAAATAATGTCTTCATTGTCCGCAAATTTAAAAAAAAAATGCGACAATTCGAAAGGACAGCTTCTTTGTTTCATGCGTGTGTTAGTCATTGAACTCATCCTGAACAGTAGGACCGATTTTATTGAAGTTTTTTGTGTTTACATGAGTGGATCCCTGAATGGTTGCATCATCAATCTTTTTTCATGAACGACTGACCGAAAAACTTTCTGAGAAGTCAATCATTGACCCAGTGAATAATTCCAAAACCCGCTAATAGCAGACGTGACGACGTCTGCCGGTCTAGAAGAATATATTTTTAAAATTTTAAAAAAATAAAAAAAGATCGGCAAATCTGAAAAAAAAATCAATTTAGGGACTCAGGCAATTTGAAGAACTCGCTAGTGAAAAATGAGACCCTGATTCAGACCCATTTCGTAGCAAATTTCTAGGAAGCTTAATTTCATTTGCAAACTGATCCTTGGAGAGAAGAAGCAAAAAAACTTGGAGAGCGCAAAAGAAAATAATCAAACACGGATGTGTAGTGTGGTATGATTGGAACACAGTAAATCGACAATGCATGAAAAACCAACAACGAAGCTGAGGATGATGAGTTCAGAGCTCAAGACATGTTGCTCTGAAAGAGCATTGATTAGAGCCTCGAAAGTGCTACGCCAAAGGAAGATGGTTTAAATTAAGCTCAAAGTGATTTTGTGAGAAAAAAGATGAATACCGACGTCCTACTCCCGACGCTGTCATGAAGTAGACTTTCAAGAAGTTGAGACAAAATAAAAGGTCAAATGCAATCCATAGATTGAGGAGCGCATTGAAAAGACTTGATTTGATAGACAACCGATAAACCGAATGTGGCCAACACTGTTACGTAATTATGAGTAGGTTTAAGGGGCCAAACTCGTCGAAGGGGTTCCAATAAAACTAAGTGCACACCAAATTAGGAACTTCATTAGAATTTTAAAGTTAAGATCGATTTTAAAATGTTCCTGAAATGAGTACTTGATGTTTGGGCGGTTGTATTTTCTGTTTTCTAGACTACTCCGCCCTATGCTAGGCATTAATTTGAATAGAAAATTTGCATCCATATGTACGTCGAAATTACCAGACTAGTCTAGACCAAAATTTTGCTGGTAAGAAAGAAGTTTAGAAGGCCTTAGAAATCGCTCTGTCCAGTTGATGAGAAATGAGTAGTTTGACTATCTTGTCTCATTCAATTGAAAAAGTCGATTGGATAAGAGAACGATGTTTTTTAAATCCATCAACGAACAAACTTTTCACCTATTACAACAATGTAATTGGATTTTTTTGGTCGAGGATGTTATCTTATCCTATCACAAATGTGGTTTTCAAAATCATTTAAATAATTCCATTTATTTCAAAAACATCCTAAATTTGACAGAAACCTCTACAAAGACCATCCATACTTCCGATCTTTTTGTGTATGTAAACAAAGCTTAATTTAATACGTTGTTCCAAATAAGAATGCATCGACCCAAAATATTCAAATCGCATTATCGATTTTGCTTATTAATTTGGTTTATTATTTTTTTTTTTTTTGGGTGTGAATTTCACATACGATGAACTCACCCAATGACGGTCTACAATATTTTTGTTTTTTATTTTTTATTTTTTTTGCGTTTTGTTTAGTCTGTGTCAAGTCACACACAATGGCACGAATGCTTTGTCAGTCAAGTTGAATTCAGGTCAAGTGAATAGTCTTTTATTTTTGTTCGTGTTGATTATCCTTGGATTTGATTCGCGCTTCCTTTTCACATTAAAGACGTTTCCTTAGCAGGGGATGGCAGCAGAATTTAAGTTAAAGCAATATGGGCGTGTGTTGATTCCGTGAAAATTGCACGATAGCTTCCTGGTGTTGACCAGAATCATTTAATCATAATTAATTGAACGTTCGGTCGGAAAACACTTAGAATTGCTTGTTGTATCTTTTGTTTTGATAAAAAAAAAACTATATTTACAAATAACAGAGGTGAGTAAATTTGTATAGCTTTCGTCGACGGCAACCAACATCAGAAACCTCATTTAAAATACTGATCTTAAGCCACATGAATTGACTGACTCATAACTACTATGCAAATGAAGTGCATATCTGAACTGACTCAACAAGTCATATCAATCTTAATCTCACTCCAAAAAAACAATTATACCCCGCACAGGCTATCCATTTTTTTAAAATTAAGAATCACTATTTGGTTCCATCTAAAACCAGTGAAACTGCTAAGCACATCATCAAATGAATCTCTCACGATTGGCGCAGATCACCGTCGAAACCAGTCCAAGAATTCGTTGCTTTTTCTTTGGACCAAGTGGCAAATGCCACATTGCTTAAGGTGTGCGCCTTGTCATGTCTGTTGCGGAACACGTACCAAGTGTCCCACTGACTCGATAGGTATTGCTGGGTGACAATATTGGATATGACATTGACAAGAGATATGTACTGAACATTGTGGAGTGTGTATCGTCGTATCCATGCGAACAAGTTTTTAGCACCTGAGATGAATAGTAAAAATATTTAATTTTTCTTTTTTGTTGTCTGCATTCTTTCTCGACACGCATTTATTTAAATATAAATATAAAAAATCTAATAAAATTAAATAAATACATACATTTTATTTGGCTGTAAATGTTTGGGATGTGACGGGTTATACCCAATTGTACATAATTTCGAACCTTTTTGGTCTTCGTTAACCGAACTGGTTCTATTTACCAGAAAAAAACAAGATCGCTAATTTCATATTTTTAAAGCTTGGAATTATGGGACTATTAACCACCGTACTGAGCCAATATAACTCGGAGTTTCAATTCACTCCAACCTTGATTGGTTCGTTGATTGAATTGTACCCATACACATAGTATCAGTTTAACCTGAGAGAGAAGCCATAAAAAAGTATGAATATCAGAAATTGCCTCTGATGATAATTTTCAAGATTCTCTAGTCCTGAAAAGAGCTAATACCAAGTATTTTTCTGCTTGCGTGAGCTGGACACTTACGTTAGGACTCTATTATCTATCCATCATTCCAAATCTTTCCGTATAAGTACGGAGATGGACGATAATTATGGTTACTACGGTCTCTCTTTTGTGCAGGATTCCAACCAGCTCGTTCTCAATTTAGCCTGAATACTGTATTATCATTGATCTTTGTGGTTTGTCGTTATTGGAATAGTAAATTAATTTGATTCTTGTTTCATGAGTTCATCAGCTATTCCATACACGGATGTCTCTATATGGCCTTGTACTCAACAAATTTCTGGCTTATCTCTGCTTGAACTTAATCCGCGTTGACCTTACATTCTGAATGCCCGCTGATGGTCAGCAAGGATAATAAATTTATTTAATAAGGATTGTTCTTCGAGCGTTCATAGTCTGGGTTTAACTTCCCCACATATCCATCTTTATCTCCCTCAACAAAAAGAAGATTTTCTCTGGGATGCTCTTATGCCAAAATCTAGCCACAATGAGACATTTACACTCGCGATATAACAGACCTTTCCCTGAATAAATAAATAAATATTATCAATAATAAATAAATAAACATGACTTTGAAACTGCCAACATTTACGTAAGAAGTTCTTCTACAAGGATTAAACCGATTCCGTTTTTAAGAAGTTCCGTACCGTAAACCTTGAATGTCATCAGTTTACACCTCAAGAAACATATCCGACTTACGATGTTTCACAAGTTCGTTTCTTCAATTGAAATTGAAACTGGAAACAAATCCCAAGGCTCGGAAGCACGATTTGAAAATTGTGTCCATTGGAAGATAAATTAGTAAAAAAAACCGTACTGCAAAGAATCGCTGAAATAAGCGTTTGAATGGACTGCTCTCCTCAAAAATGGCTATTGAGTTCTCTAAACTATTGCATGGTTGAGGCATTTTCGAAATTGATGATACATTTTTATCGTTTAGTAAAAAATGAAGACAGCTCCAAATGAAGCTTTAAACTAATAATCTTTTTTTTAATTTCCAAAAACACATGACAATTCCAACCAGCGCGTGTGCTGCAATGACACATAATCTTTTAGCATAATTAATTGCTTAGATGAATTTCTGAACATATGCGACAAAATTTTTGTTTGCCGCCAAATACTTGAATTTCCAGAAACTACATTAATGATTCAATGCAAATCCATTTAATTGGAATCATATGGGAATCAGAGTTTAACTACTTTCAACAGAAATCAATGGCAATATCCTTCAATTGAGTAACTAGTTACAAACGCTATTAAATTCGAAATGACACACATTCCTTGTATGGTCGTATGGTCTCGCACATAAAAAGAAAATGTATATTTTTTTTATTATTATTTTTCCGAAGTAAAAACAATTTAATAACATATGGATTGAATTACACGAGTGCTACGAGTGGTTTTGAACTTTATTTTCTATGTTTTTTTGTGCAAACGTCACCTCGAATTATCTTGAACTTGTTTTAATGACTTCGACTTCAAGTGGTGGAAAATTCAAATACGAAGGAATTTGCAATAAAAGCGGGAAAACATGCCTTAATTTTTTTTTTTTGTTTAAAAGGAAAAGATTCTTTTGTCAGGAATCAAATTTGACAGTGTATATGTTTTCTACTAAATAGTTTTGTTCTTAAAATATCTGTTTCGTGCAAGCGAGCACATAAACATGGAAAACATTTTAAAATGTCGAAATATAACCGTTTGTTCTACGAAAAATAAAGTGTGCACAAATATGTAAGAATCGTAAGAATAAAATAATCTGGAAACCATTTATTAAATTCCTTTTGGTTGTTTCAAAATCAGAGAATAAACATAAATTAGAGAAGCAAGCAAAATCTTCTTAATTTTAACTTTTAACGACTTAGCTGTAGAATCTGGAGAATTCGTAAGTTGCAGCAAGCTTAAAAACAGGATTGCAGATGATGACCTACATACATATATCATTCAATGTCCTTTTTCTTTTTATCGAACAACTATCGATTGGTATAGTTCTTAATAGGACTACCGGTTGAAAATGTCGTTATTGCAGACAACTTCATATCTATTACTCTGAGGTGAATTTTGAACATGACAGCTGTCACATCAGAAACTTCATGTCATTATCCAATTATTTCAGTCTAGGTTATCGATCATTAGCGAAAACATACAAGCCGTAAAATGTCTACATACGTGCCATCAAAACAACATTTGCGAGAAGTTTTAATATACTTCTCTCATTTAAAAAAAAAAGCAACCGAAGCGCATCAATTGCTTACCGAAGCTTACCTGGGCTATACTATAGACGTTAGAATGTGTCAGCGGTGGTTTAAGCGGTTCAAAGATGGTGATTTCGACACCAAAGACAAAGAACGCCCCGGCTAGGTGAAAAAGTTTGAAGACCATGAATTGGACGCATTGCTCGATCAAGATCCATCACAAACGCAAGAAGAACTTGCAAAATCACTTGGCGTCGCTCAGCAAACCATTTCCGATCGTTTGAAGGAATAGGAATGATCCGAAAGGTAGGACATTGGGTGCCGTATGAATTGAAGCCACGAGACGTCGAACGCCGATTTTGCATGTCCGAAATGCTGTTTGAACGCCACAAAAAGAAGTCTTTTATGCATCGAATCGTCACTGATGATGAAAAATGGGTACATTACGATAATCCAAAACGTCGAGCAACGTATGGATATCCCGGACATGCCTCAACATCGACGGCCGTTTAGAATATTCATGGTCTGAAGGTGATGCTGTGCATTTGGTGGGACCAGAAGGGTGTTGTGTATAATGAGCTCCTAAAACCGAATGAAACAATCACAGGCGAGGTCTACCGATGACAATTGATGCGTTTGAGCTGAGCACTGAAGGAAAAATGGCCGGAAACGGTCGCAAGAAACAATAAAGTTATTTTGCAACATGTTAATGCTCGGCCACATGTTGCAAATGTCGTCAAAACTTACCTTGAAACGCTCAAATGGGATGTCCTACCCCACCCGCCGTATAGTCCAGACCTTGCGCCATCCGATTACTATCTCTTCCGATCGATGCAACATGGCCTGGCTGACCAGCACTTCCGTCATTTCGAATATGTCAAAAAATGGATCGAATCGTGGATTGCGGCAAAACCGATCGAATTTTCCAGAACGGGTATCCATGAATTGCCAGAAAAATGGGAAAAATGTGTGGCTAGCGATGGGCAATACTTTGAGTATTAATTTATATCTATTTTTCCTCAAAAATTTTTGAAAAAAAACTGCATTTTCAACCGGTAGTGCTATTAATAAGGTTTGTTCGCCGCCTACTGACACCAAAGCGTAACAACTAATTGTCCAAATAATATTGTGTAAAAGGATTTTTTTTATCAACATAAGATTTCATCGACTATAAGCACAATTAATTTGATAAATATTTAATATTTTCAACTTTAATCATCCCTGAAAGTTTTGTGTATTAACCTCAACTCAAGAGTTATATTTTTTAAATACATTTTTAAGTTCAACAACATTTCTATAGAAAACAATTTTTAACAATTTTTTTCGTCAACTTGTTTTTAAACAGCATTATATATGTTTAGCCTATGATACCGCTATAAGTCCGTTCTAAATATTTGTGAAAGAATTTTTAGAATAAGAGAGAGTATACTATATAGTTTCAAAGATACATACAAACTCAATGGCTTACAAACTTAGTCTGTTTTTTGTTTTGTTTTGACCCATTTTTTTAAATCGTTCGGATTCATTTGGTAAGAGGAAAACTTTATGTTGTTAATGACATAGAGTTTTTGAAAACAATGGCTGGTATGATGAATTTCAAGGAGTTTAAGATGACTGTTTGTCACCACGGGAAAAAAAGATCGGCATGATGTTCATGTCATGTCAAAAAAATTTATACATGCATGCATGTTTGTCTTTGTGTTTTTGATTATCTACCATAACGATTTTCAGCAAGTTATTTGCTAGCCTTTTTAACGTGGATTTCTATCGTATAGATTAATCAAAAGATGAATGCAACTAATTGTTCTTTCCCGACAACATTTACGAAGTATTATGGCCGTTTTTTTTTCAAATATTCTGCTATTCAAAAATGGCATTTACAAGCCTGTCTCTGTCGGAAACTAAACCGAAACTATGTAGAAGGTGAAACTTCGAAAGCATTTTTGTGATTGAAATTATTACAGAACTCATCCAGACGGTATCATCTATAAATTCTATGTTGGCTATCTAGTTAATGTAAATATATTAGTAAGCCGATCAACAAGAAGTGCACAAAGTGGCCAGTTTTCGAAATTTATTCTGCACTTTCTCAGTTGGCAGTGTCATGGTTAGAGAAAATATCGTAAGCCTCGTCCAAGTCTCAACGCCAAATAGAAAAGAGACAATCTTCAAATCATCCGATCCTAAAAATAATGCAGCAGGTGGGCCTCAGCCACGAAGTGATCCGAGAGACTGGCCGATATTTTTTGAGGCAAACTACACTTGTACGGATGTGGTAGAGTATAAGTGTAATAATTCCTTTAATCCTGATCTTAATCTTGATGATAGAAGAAAAAGAATCAGATGAAATGAGCGGTCGTTTGAAGGGATCAAATCTAAAAAAATAAAAAAAACATACTTCAGTGTGACTGGAAAGAATTACTTTATATCTTTTCCCGTATTATTCCATTCTCTCTGTGGATTGTGGTTCACGAAAAGACACATACCACTTGTATCAAAAGAATATACGACTTGGCTTAGCTTGAAGAGTTCAGACAAACGTGCAGGCACATTTTGAGTTTCCTCGAAGTTGTTACACTATAAATGTTACCTGTGGGTTAAGATGCACTTTTCTCCATAATTGTCACGGAGCAGTCTTTCTAGTTTTTCAACCAAACACAAAACGTGTTGAGCAATAAAAAAAGGTTACAGTAAACAAATAAAAGAAAGACGTGCACATCTGATAGTACTACAGCAGAAATCACCATTCACAGTGAAATTACGACTTCAACTTCATTCTGGGTCCAAAGTTGAACAATCTCTCAATGAAACTTTTGTCTAACAACAAAAAGTGGAAGTTGCAAATGTAACAAAGAGTGTATAACAAGACAAGCTGAGCTGATCCTCTGCATTTGTTTTTTGTTTTATTTTCATGATCCCTTGCGATCTGCCATTCTGTTTTAATAGCTTCCTATGGTTACCTACAATCTTTTTACCATGTTTCTTTCCTTTAAAGCCGATCAATCGGTTCACCCTAGACAGAGGATGTTATAAAGAAGCGATGATGTCATTTAAGAATGACGACAGCGGCAGATGGTAGACGTTTTTATCTGCCTTGTAAGTCATTGGGAATTTAATGCGTTTTCCAGAATGGACAGGGCGCCCTTATTTCACCTGAAAAATACTAAAATTAAACTTGCCTTATCGCCTAAGATAAGCAGCATTGATAACTTGGTATTATTTATTTGCAAAACTGCTTTGATTGATGGAAGACCGATGATTTTTGTATCTCATTGTGCAATGCCGATATTGTTGTTAGTGATGACATATATTTGTTTACGCATTTAAAAATAAATATTTTCAAATATGTCTTGTGGGGGAAATATACTCGTTATTGCTGGAATATTAGACTTTGGAGTTAGTAAGGCAATTAGGACAACAAATTAGACTTAAAGCGGCTTATGTATGTCAAGTTTTTATTCGGTGTATGTTTTTGCTAATTTGAATTTCACTGAACACGTTACTAAGAGGGTAGGTTAATGAACAAGAAGTGGCTTTGAAATTCAAACATGTGCCATTTAAGACTAAATCGAAAAATCAAAATAGATGATGAGGATTTTAAATCAACATGGTGGAAAGGTTAGGTACACCAAAAAAACAAACTGACCTAGATACGAAGACTAGTTTGCTTTTCTATAATAATAATAAAAACATCAACATTTGAGATCATAGTTAACCTTTCCAACATCCTTAAGCACTTTTAATGAAAAGTACCATAGAGCCTTTTCTTTGCGACGCAATACTTCATTCATTTCTCTTGGAGAAAAAACTCCGAATCAACTGCTCCAATCAGAGATCTTTATAAAATATCCAATGATTCTCCAGTTACAAACTGGCATCAGGTAGTAAATGGTGACTGTGATGAAGGGCGGAAGCCTGTTCTAGAAATACCCTGATGGCACTCCAAATATTTTGGAATTGAAATATCTTCCGAAAATGAGGCAAAATTTGGATAGCGCCAGAGCTTTGAATTTGCAGAAATTATGGTTCTTGGCTATGAGTGAGAAAGAGCCACGCTCCTTGATCGTTGTTCTGACAAAGAAAGCGTTCACCTCCATATATGAGGAGCTGAATTCATATTCTTCTATGAAAATGCACCGATCTAATCGGTTTAACAACACTAAGACTTCATTTATCCAATACAATAAGATATACTCAAGCGGTGTAAAAAGTCCTTCAAGAAAATAACTGATTAGACTGCCACTTATATAGCCCCATTTTCACTCCACTCAGGAATAAGATTCACATAACAAAGAAGCTGCTCCAAAAAGCAATTAGTCTTGTACATAAAACTTCAATTTACTCTTTGTAAGACGTATGGAACGCCTGCCTCTCTCTCTTATAGCTTCGTAACGTTCGATCCGCCATGAATTTTCATTAGTTTACCCTTAAGCCCACTCAAGTAGAGAAATTATTTTTTATAGCTGCTCAAAATGAATATTTACTAATCACTATAACTTTGAAAAGTTGCACAATTATTTCATGTATTAAAATTTTAAGGGAATCAAACACATTTTGAACGCGTGTTATAAAACAAAACAATATTAGTGTGAACACGCGTGTTTCTATAAATGTCAAAAATTACAAGATGTCCGTATTTAGAGCTATCAAAACATGCCAATCGCAAAAACAACCGGCACCCAAAAAAAAAAAAATGCACACAACAGTTTATAACGTCTCAAACGAGGAACTTTAATCCGACATGAATTATACCAATAATAAAACTTGCTTAAACTGTCTTATTCGATTATGCATATGTCCTCAGACGCAGTTTAACCTGATGAATAATTTACAATCCCCTTCACTTGATGCGGTGGAAACTACGACAACTTGTCTGGTTTGCATATCGCGTAAATTTTTATTCCGAAAACAAAAATGAGTCCCCCTAAACACATGCATAATACTTTTGCTTTTTCTTAATCACAAACTTGATCGCAAGCATTTATAAATTCGCATGAATCCTAACCGAAATTCTTCCAAATTTGTCCATGACCTTTTGCTTTGAATTCAACAAAAAACAAAAAACATCATTCCCGATAGTCAGCAATAAGCTCGGTTCCGTTCGAAATCAAGGGCAGTGACTTGATTTTAGAACGCAAACGCATCCAATGTCACCCATGGTTTCACCGGAAATGTCTACACAGTGTTGGCATATCTAAAACAGTTTTACAAATGCCACACCATCCATGTCATATCCCTGCACTAACTGCGGCAAATTTAATCACATTATATGGGTAATTAAATGCATGCTGTTAGAGTTTAATTTGCTTATCACGCAACGCAAACAGCGGTTATTTGAGCAAATAAATGACAGACGGTAAACGAACGCACTCGATGAAACTTGGTGTAACGTCAACTCATCCGGATAGCTACCTAGCTAGCTAGTCTTTCAAAACAGACAAAATGAATGTCTTTGTTCTTGAAATTTAATTAATTAGCATTCAAAAATGTTAGTCATGGTTGTAAAATTTATGCTAGCGATTGTAAATTCCCCCAGACTACATCTTAACTCTTTTGGGCACGTTTGGTTTTATCAAAACACAAAATACTTATTTTATGACCAAATGATTCAGATTCCAAAATAATGACCGAACCCCAAAATAAAATTGAACGCAAGCTGCGCTTCATTACAAATGAAACAGAACAGAAAACAAATAGAAACGCTTAACGCTTTGAATTTTAAATTAAATGAAATTTCTTTTTAATTTTTTTTTTTTTACTTTTGTGGCAAGTGGGTAGATATTGTGATGAAAAGTTGAATGGAATGAACAGAAAATAAAATAAATAATAACTACGATGGTTGATCAATTTTTTATAACTTGTAGGTTTCCTTTTGTCAGCACTTTCTTTTCTTTGACACTTTGAAAGATGTACATACGTAAAATGTTTGACAGTTGTTGTCGCTGGGGCTTTTGTAATAAATTTATTTAAGCGAACATATTCAAGGAGCAATTATAAACGATTTTATTTGTGATTACCTTGTATCCAATTAACCGATTTTTTGTTTTATTTATGCAATCGCTTAAATGTGCAAAGTGTCGTTTACATTTAAAAAGAAAAATACGATATAATAGCAAATTAATTTCGACGCATTGTGGAGAAAAACGTTGCGAATTTATGGGCATTTTTTAAATGACCAACTTTTGTTATTTAAAATTTAGTTTATATTCGTTTAAGTCCATCCTCGAATGCGTCATTGATTTCGTTTTTCTGTGCCAGAGACGAAAGACAATTTTCAAGAGAACCAATATTTGCAATCTTTAAGGTTTACGTTCATACACCAGTCATCTGACTATGATTGGATCCTCAGCAGTATCCGCAGGAGACTAAAAGTATTTAAAAATTTTAAATAAGGTCTTTGTTATTAAATTTAACCAATACACAAGCTGCTCTTTTCTGAACTGAAAATTTACCCATGAGTTCAGAAGAAAATTCTTAAATAACATTTTTTTACTTAGCTGACTCTAAAATTTGATCTTTGGGAACGAGGTTTCAAAAGGAAATAAGTCTTAACAGCTTTTTTAGGAATACCACTTTTGGTATCATGATCAGTCAGTCTACTAAGAAACTTTATTTGATAAGTTAAGACTGACAATCTGCCCAAATCTACCCTTTAGATGATACTTAAAGTAAAAACTAAGGCAACATGTGTCCAAAAAAGTCTTCTACAGATGACTAACTATGCAAGAGCTTTTTGATTAAACGCCTTTCACCGTCAGAAGAAATGCAATGATGAAGGTTTCATTTAAATCTATCAAACAATTTTTAAGGCTTCTTTCCATTTCATTATACGAGTATGTTCATATTATTCAACCTATGATTATTTCTTTCAGCTTCATCTACCGGAATGAAAACAACTCGGCTGGTGATACTGATGTTGCATATTGTTAAATCTTTTTTCCGAAAAACTGTCCGGTAAGTCGAAAAAGTAGAATTAAGAGAACAAACAATCAAACTTTGTCTTTTGCTAGGTTTTTTTACTTAGCACAATATTTGTTTATTTGTTAATCTATGGAGACTCTGTTTCTGTGATCCCTAATGTCAATCAGCTGGAAATATTTTATAATCTCTCTGATACTGTTTACGAAAAAGCATCAGATGGTATTTACAATATTTCCAATTAATGTAATTCTTCTGATGAATCTGAGTTATTGAACGCGACAGTTTTTTTTTGGGCCGATGACCTAGCTTCACTATTTGCCTGTGTTATTCTTATTTCCTCCCGGATTTGAAATAAGGACCTCCCGCCCACCAATTAGCCACTCACATCCAATTTTATAATTTTAGGTTGCCCCAAATCATATAATCTTCAGGTGATGAACTGATTTTCATTTCGGTAGGTGTCGCATCCCGTCACTCCTTCAAATTGTCAAGTGGATTACAGAAAACAAGCTATTATTGAAAACCTCATCACACAAACAATTTGAACTTATTTTTGTTGCTACCTTGTAAAATTACGTTTCATGATGAATTTATATTACTCTCAAAAACTCCTTAAAAAAACTCACTTTAAAGAATCGTTGGAAAGGTCAGTGAATTACAATCTATGGACGTTAAGCTTTCATCGGAATCCTTAAAAACTTTACCTGTTTCGTAGCACAACGCTCGAAATCAAACGATGTACCGTGCAGTTTGGACCAAGAACCTCCAAATTATTCCACACTTGCACCGGGTTCCGGATGTGATTTCTTCTTCTTCGCCTCTCCAGTTTTAAAATACGCAGACGATATTAACATCATCAATAAATCGATCCGACGAACACCAGCAGTATAGGAATTTATCGATCTCGAAAAATTATCTACTCTTCCGTGGTAACTTCCTCAAAGGAAACTTCTGTTTGGCCAGATAACAAGGATCAAAACTCCTTACTCGTAGCACAAAATCAATGACCTACAAAACACTCATTTTGCCTATTCTTCTAATTAGTACTCATACTGCAACATAGTTTGAAGTTACTAGAAACCAATTATTTTTAGAAAATCGTTCCTTCTATTTCTTTATAGACGCGAGTGGTGGATTTAAGTGCAGGCCCTCATTTTAATAGAAAGCTTTAGAAATACATAAAAATGAACAGTAAATGAGCAGCAGAAATGTATCGGCAATCTTCTTCCATGTTTACACTTTTAATTATTCCCAAAAAAACAACGCATTTCTTAATGGGTGGCTCTAGACTATCATTTCAATTCAATCGCAGCAACAAATTCTTTAGATTCGCATCAAGTCATTAAAGTGATTTTTGAAGGGTGTGACAGAAATTTTTGAGACTTTCATTCATTTACAAGTTTACGATTAAATGTAAATTAAAAAGGGAATGTCATAAATCACAAGATCACTTTTTGAACTTGGATCTTCTCGATAGCATAGGAATGAAGGTATTTTTATTGCGACAAACTTCAGATATGTGTTGAAGTATGAAAACATCAGGAACTTGAAGTAAATGTTTGCATGGATCTAACGATATTTTGAGTTGAACAAACTTAAGAGTATTAAATAATCCACTGTAACTTTTCCGTTGCATGTCGTTGAAGTCGCTCCCAAGACACGCGACTTGTAATCCAGCTCTTAAATCAAATTCAAAGCTAGTAGAGGGAAAAATTGGTCCTTTAAAGAATCAAAGCGCATAACGAGCGCAAATTGTTGTCTTTTTATTACCTAGTTTATTTAATTTGATCCGGCCCGTTCTGCAAATATAAACAACGATCTTTGCATGAATTATTTCGGATTAGTCGCCTGAACCCAAAACTGAAAGAGGAGTTGTAATTCAGAAGGTAAGAATGCCATTAAGATTTACATATACGCATAGATTCGAAAGTTAAAGCATAAACTTGATGTTTGGTCTCTATTGCTATTGAGATTGAGACGGTGGAAGACCTGCTATGGTTAAGGCCCATAGATTTTAACGCTTCTTGCCAATGATATATGGACCAATAAGCCTCCTTTGACTTAAGAATCTTGATAGAATCTTCGCACTTTCGCACAGAGGACTTGACGTCAATCCTAAATAACGCGACATGTACATCAGAACATATCCATCATTGCTATCTGCTGGCTCATGAATACCTGACGTGCGAGTGATGTATTGAAGAAGCGGTCACAATAACATCATGTTAAGGACAGCCATTGCTCGGAAAGCATTCGTATGTGGGATCCTAAGTTCAACACCTGCAGCGAGCGAATATCTGCGTACGAAGCAGTTCTTTTTCAGGCTTATAGGTTTACAGGTTTCCAAGTTTGTTGGTCAGTTTTCAACTCATCACGTGGAATAATATACTACACGTAATTAAGTACATTTTCAGAATCCCTCAATATCTGCAAAGAATATTTGAGTGCTGGGAAAGATAAGGGCTCAATAAGACCGTTTCGAAAAGCGAGAAACGGCAAAGCAGCACGAATGCGCAACAATCGGGCTATACTAAGGAAGATCATAGCGCTAAAGCAGGTCTCTAACCGAAGATCGTCTTGTTTTCAAAAAATGCGACAGTTGCGTCGACTGTCAAATTATCCACATTGCGGGCATTAATCTTTAAGTACCTTACAGTATTTCTGACTGGTCCAGAAATGGTAGTTAATCTACCATTGCCTCCTCCAATGCAACATATGATGGCCTGGCAAAATCGATAGGTGCAGGCACTTAGAGGTGGGTGCACAATTCAAATAATGAGCTACGAAATTGGTGAGGCGAATAACTACTCACTCAAATACTTAAGAGATTGGGCTTAGAAAAAACTTTCGACTTCTTGTGCCAAGGGTGATTCTGTGTCGGATGTCGCGTGCCATACATTTGAAGCCACTCTCGAGCCCTGTCCGCGAAAGCGCCTATATGGCCAACAACGTAACAGAAATTTTGGTAGAGTTAAGTCTGACAGCTGGTCCTTCGGCGATGTAGGTTCTTATTACTCCGTCACACACAAAAAAAAATATTTTATGAAGAACTACTTTTTAACTTCCATCTTCAGCTTATAGCCAGTATTTTTTCCCGGTTTTGAATTTACCTGTAACCTTTTTTTAGTCCAAGCTGATCATCGTCATCATCAGATCCGTTTCCATAATAACTTCACCAAGCCTACTTCTAAATTAACAATTAAAACAAAAGCTTGCATGACCGTTACACTTGTTTCTTTTCTCTTTATGTTCCAAAAATAACGAATTGATACGAGTGACCGGTAAAGTCACACCTATTTTTCTTCAAGTACTCGTGCACAAATATTGCCCAATTATTAAAAAACAAGATCCCCGCCTTTAAAATAGGCGAGAAAGTTGTAAGATAAATAATCTTTTCGTTAAGCTTATGCAATAAATCTCGTGCTCCAATTGTGTATATCGAAATGTATATCGTATGAATTTTTGAATTACCACTCTCGCATCTGGATTTTCACCCATTTTTTTTTTTTGTGTTCATTGCAATTCATCATTTATTTGTAGTTGTCTACTTTCCTCTGGCGATCGGCATCCAACACGTGCATTTGTTCACCTGAGTAATATTATTATTATTTTATTATTGTATCTTGTGGTCGTCGTAATACAATCGGCCGAGTGAGATTGTCATTGTAGATCCATCGAATTGTTATGACCACGAAAAGTACGAGTGTGCATTCATTTATAATGTACTCCAGTGGCATTATATGTGTATCTGAACTTTTTGGGTAACGAAGTGCAATTTGATCTCTTTATGTAATTTATAAAGCAGCCTTGACGAATGAACATCAACCGAAAGTGCCTCGAGTGACATTTGTTGGCGCGACCAGACATAATAATTAAAATGTAGAAACCTTTGCTCGAATTTAATCCAAATTAAAAAAAAAAACTAGTACAATGGTGATTACAAAACTTTGATTTAAATTTATTATGGTGTGATATGAAAATGTCAATATAATGATAAGATTGACGCATTTTATTGAAGTATCCGTGTTGGTGAGATCTTGTGACAATTCAGCTGATCAGGTGTTTTATTGGTGGGGAATTTCTTTTTTTACTGATAAAGAAGAATGTGAACTTGACCAGGAAATAATAATTCAATATAATGTTACCAACTCAGTCAGCCGCACAAACGTGATCTGATCATGTCGATTTATATCAAAACCACTTTTGGATGTTATCAGTAATAAGCCTTTAGCAACCAACTTGAGAGCTTTTAAGTGGATTGATAACCTTTTCATATCAGCTCTAAAATGTACATTTCTATTCGTTTTTAATGTGGAACCCATTGTCAAGATAAAATCAAAAGACAGGGAATATTTTCAGCTTTAATTAAAGAGCCGAAAAATGGTAATTTTAAATTTAAAATAAATTGGTAATCTGTCATCTGATAATCATATCAGAAATATCGAAATAATTATATTATTAAGTATATAATTCCATTATTTTGAAATATATTCACGTTAGAAAAGTAGAAAGGACTCGTTAGTCAGACGATGAAATATTTTTCATAGTACGCACTGTCATTTGGTTTTTTTTAACATCCATCAATCTAACGATTCATTCGAAAGTCATAAGCTCTAACGTCAGAAGTAATGAACTTTATCTAGCTTGTTGCATATGCAGACGATATTAACATAGTTGGAAAATCACAAATAGCAGTCAGTACGTTTGCCAGTACTGAAAGCGAAACTGCAAATATTGAACTCTATATGACTGATGATAAAACCAAGTAAATGCAGTCAACAAACATAAACAAGACGTCAATGCAAAGGAAAAAAAACGCCGAAATAGATAGACAGATATGGCTGTAATGTAGTTAGATCTTCATCCTATAAATCGAAGTAAATTTGATTAGCGACACCAGCTAAGAAATCAAACGAAGAAAATCTCTAGCCATCTCAGTCGTGCCATATGGCGCAGAAGATATGGTCACCACAATCCTTCTGTTGATTTTTTGTCCCTTTTGCGAAATTGGAATTGGAATTGGACATAGCCTGAAGGATGCTATAACTCAAGTTACATTGATGTAAGGAAAACCACAGCCAAAGTGTTGGTCATTTTCGACGAAGCAGGCCACCTGAAGACAGAACAGAAGACAGAAAGTAAAAAGGAAAAACTGAAGATTGGGAAACCGATCGACTAGAAATATGTGTAGGTATATTTCAGAAAATTCATGTAAACAAGTCTTTTTTATAAGATTTTTTATAAAATATTGGTACGTAAGTAACTATTCGGTCAACCGTATTCCGGCAAGTCGCTGTTGAAGACGATTTTATTAGGGATCATAACACCCTTATTTTTTCGATAATGAAGAACAAAGCAAGATTCTTTCCCTGAAAATGACAACGCTCTTTTTTTCAAATTTGTAATTTGTACGGGTACAACAATAATTAATAGAAATTAAATTTCATTAAAAACTTACCAACAAAAGTTCAACCAAAATTGTAATCCTTTTCGAAAGTATCTTTGTCCTGTTACTCAACAACGTTCTTCTTTTTGTTCAATTCGCAAGATTAAGACGGATCAAAACCTTGATCCAAAATAATTAACAGCAAATCACTTTATTATCCAAATCACCTACACACACACTCTCTCTCTCCACACTTTCTAGAACGATTATTTTTAAGAAAAAAAAAAAATTAATTATTTTTATAACAATAAAACTTTTTATAAAAAATTGCATTGAAATTTCCACATGGTTTGAATAACCGGCAAAACAACACGCGAACAACAACGATTCCAATGTAAACAGAGAGTATACTCTACACCGCTATTTTCACTATAATTTAATTTACACAGATAAATGGAATTTCAATTAGCCGACTTCCATGGACTCCTACCAGGAGTTGCTTTGACTTACTAAATACTCGTCTTCAAGTCTCGTTTAACTCCAATCAATCATTATCGCCGCTGATTGTGATTCATAGACTGTGCGCAAAAGCCTCCTTTTGCCATTAGAAATTAAAAAAAAAAAAAATTATATTGAAACCTGAAATAATGCGACGATGTACGAGTATCTATAAAATATACAAGAAGCTCAACAACAACAAAGATCGGATTAATAAACCTGACCCGCTACACAATAAGATCCCCGATGGATGGCAGGCTGCTTGCCGAAAACCAACCTGAACCCGAACCGAATACGAAAGGAAATAAAAAACCCAACACATCGTCAGCAAATGAGATACAAAAAAAAAAAAAGATATATAACAAAAAACCGGCCTAACAGCCAAACTGGCTCTTCTAAATGTGTTGAACTTCTCTCTTTCAAAAGGAAAAAGGCATTCGTAGATACACGGTCACGGATCGGAAAGATACTTAACATGAATGCCGGTCGATCGGTATTAGTAAGTGACTGTGAATCCATCAAACAAACAAATAAAACAAAAAAGGATCACGTATTATAGAGCCGCAGCCGCAGCCGCAACCACAAACAAGAACATATCATGTTTGATTGGAACCACTGAGACTAGTCCTAGAAATATCCTTTTACCTAGAAAGAAGACTTTTGCCGGTGTGGTCTGATAATTTTAAGCTATAGCACAAGAGAACAGCTTCGTTTTGATTACACGACAGAATACACGGATGTGCGCGTTTTGAAAGGCAAACAGTGACTGGCTGGCTAAACGAAAAAGTCTGCTAGTCCAACAGAAAACAGAGTTGTTGACGTAAAATCGTATTCGTTTCATATCGACTTCAACTTGCACTTTGCTGTTGGCTGTTTCTATACGATGATGACGACGATGTTGAGTACGCACAGTGCGACCAAACGGTTATATTTCAGGTAAAACAATATTTTTTTTTTTTTATCAGAGGTAATTTAAACCTTTACGTCCTTGTTAACAAAGTTTTTTGAAATGTCGTCGAATGAAAAACGTTTGCCTTTAACAAATAAAGCGAAAAATTCTGAAAATCTATCCGCATGTTTGAATTCGGTTGCATTGGTTGTTAAAGCCGGAAAACACGAGTGGTGAAAAAATTCTTAGATCAAATTCAATAAATAATAGGAACAATGAAAAATGCCAATTTAATTAAATAATAGGAACAATGATGACTCTTTTTAGACCCAGGGCAAATTGTGTGTGCGCGTTATATATTTCCAATGAATGTCGGGGTTTGACCTACAGTTTTTTGACGATTACCAACAGCCCTAAAACCTTAATCATTGAAGTTTAACTCCTCGGATGATTGACACTTTTCCGATTTGAAACCACAGGAGCAATATAGGTCAATTTTATCACGAATTAACTGATTGATAAATTGTACTATTCAATATTCGACAATCAAGATCAATGAGGAGAAGACGACAGATCAAAAATTGTCAACAGTCATCGCGTTTATAACGAACTTGAAAACTATTCATTTCAGCTTTTCAATAATCAATATAATAATAATGAAATTAAACTCCTTAATGGCTTGTTAAGGTCGTAGTATGACGTTTTAATAATAATATTATGTTAAGTTTTTACAGGCAAGATATTCTTTGTTAAATAAAATTAAGAGACGATTTTGCCTCGAAAAAAAAATTTAATTTGCTTCTTTGATCAAAGTTGCATGAAGTTTAATGTAATGTGTAACTCTAAGAAAAACTATCACAAGAAAATTACTTCCGTTCTTTTAACTCTCGTGAGAGATCGGTAATCGTACGACAAAATTACCAAAATAAGGTGTTTTAGTTGTTTTTTTAACTTTGCAGCAAAGAGTGAAGCGAGCGATAAAACTCATTACAAAGTCAATTGACTCTCTTCACCACCGTCGAAAACGTCTTACCATGTTTTATCGCTTCTACCATAAGCAGTGCTCTAGCGAATTAACCAGCTGCATTCCACCATCCTATCACTTTCACTGTAACACCCGTTTCGCCAGGAATGCTCATCAGTTCACCCTCAAGCCCAACTTTGGTCGTACAGTCAAGTATAAAGACTCGTTTATTAGCCGCACAACACGAATGTGGAACGCTCTGTCACGCTCGGTATTTCCCAGAAATTCAAAAACAATGTGCATCAGTACTTTTCCCTATTTCCTCTCTGATCCCTTCCACTCGCGTTATGTACTAACATTTTAAGGGTAGTCATAACCCATTGTACGCGTGTGTTCTTTTAAAAAAAAAAGAAGCTATTTAATTATATCCCGCATAGACGGCATATTGTATACTTAATTAATATTTAAATACAAAACCGATTGACCCCACAGATCCATGATGACAAATACAAAAGCCCAACGTGGTGAACTAATGGTGCGCCTGGCTTCGGCACAGCTCATAAAAATAAAGACACCATCAAGCGCACCATTTGGCGAGCCGTCTTTAAATTTTTTGTTGTTGTCTTTGGTGCTTTGTGTTTTGGCGCAAAATAAAAATAGAACCGATTTTCCAAAAGCAACAACACTCCTCTGCCCAAATTTGCTTGGAACACCTTCCAGAAGAGTTCTTTACGACTACGCTCTTCGGTTTTTGGCACAATGGCCAAGTAAGATGAATGAGTTTGGGTTGATTTGACCTGGTAGTGGATTGCCTGGGATAGAGTTTTAACCGGGTCACAACATGTGTTGGAAACTAGGTGAAGTGAGCTTTTTAAGCAGAGAAGAGCATGGAGATGCTGTTATTCGATGCCAAGGCTAACGATGCGGTTCATAAGCCATTCGAATGGTTTCGAAAGGTCAGGATACCTATGCCTTTGTTTACCGGGTTTTGGGTCATTTTATTTAAATTCTGTTTAGCAGGTTACCAACTGAGCAAATACCAAACAATGCAGGATGCTTCCTTTTGGTTAGGATGAAGCAGTTTGCATGGCTGCAGGTATGGAAGATGTACGATGATGATGTCATGGAAGCAAATAATGGTTGTTTGCTTTTACTTTGTGTTCGCACGGATGTATTTTTGTTCGTTAGCGTTGCTTGCACTTACGCACCGCTGTAAAACGTGTTCGTGATTTAATATGGTTTGAGATGTTTACACTGCAGAAATGTCGGTGGCAGTCTGATTTAACGTATAAACATTTGAACCACATGATGTCCCTACAAATTTCTAAAATGCTCTTCACCAAAGATAGCTTGTATAAGTTTTCAGTGGATATGCCACTTATAAGCCATTTATTCCGAGGGACGAATATTTTACGGTTTGACCAGGATCCATTTAACTGGAAAATCAAATGAATCTAAGAAACTTCCCCTTAATATTTGGTAAGTCTGTAAATCTGTCTTCTCATTGACTCCTATATGCAAAAATTATTGTGAGTTAATTCGAGCCCCCGCGCATGATTGATTGTTGAAGCCTCTTGCCGATCTAGTTTTTTCAGATCTTCCCATGGAGCGGATAAAAATGGACAAGTGCATTATGGTAGCGTTAGCCCCAATGCATAACGAGTAATTAAAACGAAATTATCAGGTTACAGATTGACGCATTGAGTCTCTAGATCTAACAAACATTTGCGAGATAATGGCTAAGCAGGTCTTGAAGTCCTAGTCGTCTGAAATGTATGATGTCACATTAGGCTCACAATGCATTTTGAGACATTAATTAAACGTGAAACGAAGTAAGTCTTGGATAAGGATGGTTTCCAATACGGAACTCATCATCTGTTCATCAACTCCTTTTATTTAAGACCACCATCATATTAATGTTCAAAGAAGAAGGTCCTTACGGGATGTAGAGCAAAATGGGCTTAGTCAGAAGGCTCTGGGTACAAGGACTCAGGTGGCTAGGAGATGAAGTTTTCGAGTCCACACCAGAGAAAGACCTCGTCTTCGATTGCCCATATAAGTAAAAATTAAACTTAGCCAACTTAGTGCAATTGCAGGCATCTTACAAGAGAACGAGATTGCAGAAAAGAATTTTTGGAGAACGCACATACATCTTGGACGGTAGCGCTATCTAAGTAAGTAAGGATTTTAGATCTTCCAAGATTCCAGATTAATTATGCAAGCCTCATGTCATGCCACAATATCCTCAAAGGCAATAATCTGTTTGTGCTCCTTATAAAGTAACTAGCCTTCCGAAGTATAGGTTTTTTTTCGAGAGCTTGGAAGACTTGTGTGCCAGTAATGGAAACCATAAGTATAGAAATCTATAAATGTTTCTTATGATTAAGTTTATTATTTTTTTGTATAAATGTTGTTTGTTGCTGGCCTGAGTCAAAGAGAAGCAATACAGTCATCTCTAGAATATTTGTGTGTCCTCGGGTTGGTAGCTCATTACCATTTTTCTTTACATAATAGTAAGATTCAAGTACATGCATATATATATATGTGGTCCTTTTGTTGATCCTTTTTTGGCAAGGTCGTCTCCCGTTCCATTGGACTCGGTATTTCTGTACCCAACAGATTATGGTGACTGCGTGGTTTTGGCGCATTTATGCATTTGGCCTCTACCTTTGATTTAAATTCATTGCTGAGAAGTGCCTCCATTGCTTCTTGGCGATGCATTTGGGGGCGACCTGTTCTTATATAAAAAATCTTAAAGAAATAACGTTACTGCCCGTCACTTTTCCTTCGAGCTGTTAATGAAGAACTGAAATAATTAGTAAAGTGCCTAAGGCGCTTCACCCAATTTAAGTTGAACAAATTGGGATACTCTTGTCTTTGCTGTCCATAATCACTGGAATCTTTGGTCGATTTGTTGACGATAAAACCACGATTATAAAGTATCTCGTCAGGCTCAAATGTTTGACCGCCTTCCTTACTTGTTCGACTGTAATGCCGAGTTATTCTACATTACAAGGAGTTGCTTTTGAAAAGTGCTGTCGAAAATTATTTTTTTACAAAGGAATGTTGGTGCATTTCAGTTTTCTGAGCAATATTGGAATATGAGTCGTATTTATATGTAGAGGAGGAATTACATTTGGGAGCACATTTGCACTTCGCACAACCCTTTTCATCTCTCTTTTTATACCAAAAATTGGACCAATCTAAATAGCAGCTTCCTTACGTTGATCGCTACCAAGGCTTTTTGGGTTTCGACGGCCTTTTCGAAGCTTCAAGCAGCGATTAAGACATTTGACAGCAAGTTTTTGTGTAAACTCCTTGAACCGGAGCTTTGGTCTACCCGTTCTTCTTGAAGCTGCTCTTGGCTGGAGCATTATTGTCCATTCACTCGGTGTGGCCGAGCCGTGAAGTCGACTGCTCGAAAAGTTCGCGATTATGCCTTCTCCCTTATTCGTCCTCATCGCAGATTAGACCACATATCCGACGGATGATTTTTCTTCCGAAGGATCCCAATATTTGCTCAGCTGCTTTGCAAATTGTAAAGCCGTAAAGCAGGACCTGCGAATCAGTGATTTATAGATCAGTTTTTTGGTCCTTCGTGTTAGGAATTCGGATCCGAGTTGTTTCACAAGCCGAAGCAGCTGCGGTAGTTCACTGTCGGAACTCCACTGTGGTGTCGTTTGTGGAGGATACAAATATTAGTTCCGAGTAAGTTTTGCTGTCAATCGTAATTATTTGGCCGAGATGATGTAAGGCAGATCTTTTTTTGGTTGGCGGCATGTATTTCGTTTTTTCCGCATTGATTCTAATATCAACCCGTTTTGCCTTTTCTTCAATCGACGTGAATGTAAAGTCGACGTCGTCTGCGTATCCCTGAAACCTTGTAGCCTCGAAAAAGAAAGAATCATTTGTGTTGACACCGTAGTATTATGCGTTCCAAGGCAAGATTGAAGAAGTCACATAACAATGGACCTCCTTGCCGAAATCCGGTCTATGTTTGGAATAAGTCGGAGGTTTTCGTTCGAAACTGCACGGTGCATCGTGTATTTTTTGGACGTAACGATGTTTTGTTTTTCATGGTTGGGGTGTTAGTCCAACGCTTACCCGTCGTTCTGAGTGGATAGAAAAAGTTGACGTTTGTTAGCTTGAATTAGCCAACGGACATGGATCGTAACTAGACTAACTATGTTAGCTTTGGAGGATTTGAATACTAAAAGTTAACCCTGTTGAATATGAAGTAATCTCATAATGATAAAGCCATACACTAAGCAATAGCAAAAGTATAACTAAATATATAGTAAAATATGATACTCGTGCAATTTCAATATAACTTTACAGAAGTTCGAAGCCTTATCTCAACTTCATCGATTCTAAAATACACCCTTATCTTCTGAATGACTCTGATATATGTATGCATTTGTTCGGGTCTAAAATATGTGTTTAAAAATAACTTCATATTCATTCTTTTAAGCTCAAAATACCCACATGCCGTATATAAATTTCCAGAGTAGTTAAACCCCCTTTAATAATAATTGTTAATCAGACAAATATTGATAAGTGCGAACTGAAGGTTTCGATAAGACTCAGGTTGTAAATTTTATTGTTTTTTCGTAACCCTACGTTCATGTTATCTCTGCTGTTTTGCAAGTGCAAAAAAAAGCTTCAAATGGTTGTAGTGAAAACTGATATTATTATTCTTCAAGATGAAATTACGTTACGCGTGTTAAGTTTTTAAAGTTCTGTCTTTAATTATAGAAAATTTGGAGACTACCTTTGTTCTAGGTCACACCCGCTGGTACAACCAAGTCTCAAAAGAATAAGGATTTAACCAATCTGGGTATTTTCCTCGGTTGAACTTGATGGGTTAAGAACAAAAATTTTACCTCTGATAACCATTTCAAAATGTGTGATTATACTTTACATGTCGTGTAATGTTGTCAGATATCCGATAAACACAAACAAGAAGCAATGTACGGGTGGTTGCCTTGACACCGCATGGCTGCAGGGGGTTTATTTATAAGTTATACTGGCTTGACATAAGCAAACCTTTGGCAATCTGCCTTCTGCTGGCCTTTTGAAATTAACAACAGCCATCAACAGGGTTTACCAGAACTAAACACATCATTTACGAGTCACCTTCTAGGCTCGCTTCAATACTTCGGGGTCTAATTGACACATTATGTACATGATGTTTAAGCGCTTGGATTCAAAAATACAAAGAATTCTAGAGTCTTAGTACGAAAATTTGGTGTTAAACTTATCAGAGTAGATGAATTTTATGAAACACTCTAATTTTGTGTAAAAAATGTTTTAATTTTTCTTAGTTTTGAACTTGAAAACAATTTAGGAAACTTTGAAAAAACTTTGAAAGTTAGCAAGCTTAATTTTGAAAGACATTAACAAGAGGTGACGAAAAAGTAGTTATATAAAACACAAATTAAAAAAATATATATTCAGGGTTTAAAATTACGAGTTTATTTATTATGGGATATAAATACGTCTTGCTCGTAAATTTTCGGCTCTATATCGAAGCATGGGTAGAGTCCTTCTCTTCGTCATGGAATATAAGGGGAATACTTGCGTAAGCTAAACCTTATTTACTGATTTACTTTTGGAACTCTTTCAACAAAACAAAAAAAAAATTAAGATTATGATAGCGTTCGAAAATCTCTGTTTTCGACTATACCTAGGGTTTTTTTAGTTTTTTAAAATAGCTCCATGCATGAAATCTTGTTGATGGCGCGAAGTTCTTTTGAAAAATAAAACTTTACATTAACTTTTCCAAAATGTTTCAACAGCGTCTGTCACCAAACTTTTGTTTTAAAATTTCTCACATCCGAGCTGCCGCGAAAAAGGTATAAGTTGCTGGATGGCAGATCTGAATATTAGAATGACCGTAGGGCCGATTCGAAACGTGCTCATCAAAGGTCAGGCATACCAACTTAAACTTTGTGTGGTGCTGCGCGATATTGGTGAAATACGACCAGAGCTCAAAGTTTCCACCGCCTCCTTTTAATGAAAGTTTCTGTGTAGTAAGAGCCAGTATAGTTTTTTTCTTTCCAAGGTAATTTATCATTTCAACTGACGTTTCTGCGTCAGCTTGGTAGTTCTCAGGATACGTTCTTATCACAATGGGGATGGAAAAAGAAAACAAACTGAAACCAATGCAGCATGCAAATGAACGCTAACAAGAAATGTGCATTACCCCTCCAGGCGCAGTTATTGTAACAAATGAGGTAAACAGATAGACAATAGCAAGAAAGAGCTTGAAAAAGAGACAGAAATACATTGATCAACTATGTTCAGGTTCAAACTCAAAAGGACTGTGGAAATGTCTTAAACTCAAACCGACAAATGGCAAACCCCGCTGGCGGATTTCTGCGGAAGCACTTTTTTGTTATGATACGCTGTATTAGAACTATAATAAACAAATACTTTGTGATCGATTGGGTTCTTCGTAATCCTGAAAACGGGCAACAGAACACTTTATTCAATATGGGCATACATTAATAGAATAAACTCACATTATTCCTTTCTGCCAGATAAAAACACACACGCCCTTAAGTTTCCTTACATCTTCAATTCATTGCATGCAAAAAAATCAATACATTATGCCTGACACATTTCGAACATCGAACTGACATTTGTTTTGTCCATCTCCCTCCTCCACACATCATATACACAAGCAAGAAAGAGCGCGCAACACATCTACCCAGCTGATTGTTGAACACTATAGTCTCAGCTGTTTCTCATGGTCTTCAACCAGCTGGATCAAAGGAAAAGCTCACTCATCCATCGCATACAATCGCCGGTGCATGGCTACATTTTCTGTATTCATATTTTCTGTCACACGTAACTTTTATAACGTAAAAAATTCTACAAATTTCCTCATCCAATCAGTATCTCCATCAATCGAATCAAATCAAAGGTAAGTCGCTTGATTTAACCGCAAAATTGCCATTCAGATCTATGGCCTCCTAAGTGTTCCTGGAAAAAAGCTCAACCCCCCATCACTATTTCGAAAAAGCTCAGGCCCCACCATCGTTTGACATTTGTTTCTGCAACGAACTCGCGACCAAAGCGCAGAACAAACTTCCCATACGTCCACTGTCATCCAGTTGGACTTTTTTTTTGTTCGTTTTCATAGATAAAGGCGATTTTTTTGCAGCTCCTACAAACCGAAAAAAAAAACTACAAATTCGTCAAATTTTGTGTTCGCCAAAATATCAATTTGTTAAGTCCCAAATTCAATTCCAAAAGCTATGTGATTTTCGGTTGTCGAAAGTACGAGATTCATCCGACATCCGCTGACTACGACCACTTTTCTCGTCGTCGATTCTTGGGAATAAATAGTTCCTTTTGTCTCGCAATTAGAAGCAGCAGCAGCGAAAAAAAAAAGATTTTTGGAACTTTTTTACGTATTTTTTTTTTCTGTTTGCTGCTCCCTCATATGAAAGTGTGTGTGGTGGTGTGGTGTGCCCGTGAAAACGAAACGAAATAGTCTCGTGTAAAGTTGGAATTTTGCCTAAAAAAATTCAAGTAAGTGTTTTTTTTTTTTAACTAATACGCGGGAGGGTGGAGAATTGTTTTGAAAAAAAAATGCAGAAAAAAAAATCAATTTAAGACAAAGAAATATTCTCCCAGTGAAGAAGACAGAGTGAAACCAGGAACAGGATTTTTTTTGTGTAATTCGCTTCCGAGACTGCGTTGTCACAAGTCAATTGCATTTTTGTAGATGTTTTTTTTTTTGCTTTTAAACTGAAATGCACTTGGAAACAGGGGGCTGGTGTACAAAAAGAAAAAAATGTATTGTTGCCAACCTGCCTATGATTACCTCCACCCGTTTTCTCGCCTCTTGTCTTGCCCAAAGATGAAAGAGAGAAGCCCCACAATACACGAATTGTCGCATGTTGAAGATACAGTGAGTCAGTGAGTTGAGCTAATTCAATTGGGGTACATATTTTCTCATGTCTGAAAAGGACGAGAATCGAACACGAATGTGAAGAAGTTTGAATGTTCTTATAAAGAAAAAATTGAAAGGTGACATTCAAATGCAATTCTAGCTTCTTGAATCAATTTAATGCTTTAAATTCTATGGTTTTTCTTAAGATGTAGGGATTTTCTAAAGGTGGAATGTTTCTAAAATTTTAATATTGATCTGAACGCTTCGCGAACCATTTCTGAAATGTTTATTTAGTATTTTTATGTTACCCATTTCGAATGGAAAACTTGTGAATCACTAGAATGTTATCCAATTTATTCAGCTTCTTGAAACGACAACAATAAGATCAAAGTGTGATATGAATCACTAGCGACCAAAAAAAACATTTTTGTTTTCTAATTTTATGATCAAACTAGTTAAGAAGTTTGAAATCCTCGCTTGACACCCTCGCGAAATTTCTTAACCCACATAAACGATCAATGCTGATTCCTTATAATTTTAAACCTCCTGAATTGGTTCTACTTTTAAAAATATTTCTTTGCCACTGGTTTTTTTGTTCATGATGAAAAAACATTTAGATTTTAAAACATGTCAGAAAGGATTTTTAAAACGTTTTTTAACAATCCTGAAACATTTCACAAACCTATTTTGAACAAAGTTTCATGAAATTTTTCTTTGGTGGGGACACACATTATTGTATTTGCATCTGCCGCAATGAAAAAAAATATTTAAAACATGGACTTAGTCACCATTATCGGTTCTTTTCAAGCATTGTACTATGAATCCAATTGTTTAGACAAATCCTCCAAGCATCTGCGGTTTTTATCCTTCCTTTCTTTCGTTTACCTGTTTCGCTTGAGTTCGCTTTCCGAACTCAATACAAATCTCGTATATCTTGTAGCTTTCAAGATTGTACCTTTCCCTCTATTGGCCCTTTCCGCACCTTAAATCTGCCAAACTGTATTGCCAACAGCTCCATTAAGGAAAACTGGGACGATGGGTGTTTTATAAACCCTGTTTTTCGCCTGACGCTATTTGGAAACACTGAAGAAGCATCATTTGTCAAGGATGAGCCTTAGTCGGATCTCCATCAAGGTGTCTTGCGGAGTAATTTTCGTTCCGGGAAAATCTATGCCGGTATTTGTCGATTCGTGGCGGTGAGCGATAGTTCTTTTGAGGTCCAGGGCGCTCATTTGTGTGCGTGTTATATTTTTGCTCAAAAGGCGGGGGTGGGACCTACAGTTTATAGCCGGCTCCGAACGGCTGCAGAAGATTTTTTTGACAATTGTACCTATCGGTTGATTAGCAGTCACTCGCCACGGAACCAGGGACCTCATGCCGATTACTTCAAAAAAAAAATCAGCCTGTAAAGCATCTAAATAAGCATATTTTTAGGGCCACACTAGCCATGGAGAACACAAACCTTAGTTACTATCTCAAAATGCAAAAGTCGCTTTTTCTAACATTAATTTGCTCTTAAATACTGAACTTTTCGAAAAGAATGCTTTTTTTCAATATGATCGACCGTGTAATTGGGCAAACGCTTTTGGTAATAAGAGCATAAATATATTCCAAGTTCGTTACTTTTCTTATGCACAATAAAAAACGCTTACTCATCTTCGATTAAAGGATCTTTTAAGATTTGATTAGCATGTTTGTTTTTCTTTATATTTGCTGAAGACCTCTTCTTTCAATTGCTCGCCATTAGGATATAATTCATTAGTTTTGTTCATTGTATACCAATCTGAGTTGTAAGATTTGCAGTCTAATACTGGGATCCAAGGCTTACATAAAGTAGCTATTTCAGACAGAACAAATTCACATCATCTGGAGAACTATTCTTTCTACTTTGTCCATATCTGCAGAATTATTTAACCCTTTGGGCAAGCTTAGAAGTGGAATGAATCGAGAGGACGCGGTTACCAAAATGTCGGTAAATTGAGCGGGCAGTCAACAACCTGTTTTTGATTTTGCTTGAATGAATTGTGATTATTATCGCTTAAAGAAAAACATTGTTATTATGAGATACGCAGTCATTTCGTGATTGCATGGCTTTCTATGAAAATCAGAACTTCTCTGCCGATTTTTTTACGACTCGAACGCCAATCTCTGATTGCTGATAAATTGTATTTTATTCGTCATAGGCGTGACTGAAATGTTGTTATTGGGTTGATCTGCGCGCTTGCAAGTCTAATCTTCCCTACTGGGCATTAGCTCTCAATTTCGATAAGTATGCATGAAAACCTTTACGATTATACAGACTTTAATATTATATTTTTAAATGATAACAAAATGTCGGTTATAAGGCTTTAGTCATTATCAAAAATTAGTCAATATTTCAGTCACGCCAGCGGGTGACGTCATTCTGAACGACGTTATCATGCATATAATTCTAAACAAACCCTTAAACAACATAATCTTGAACCTTTTAATCTCTTTGTTTCAAATATGATTTAAATTATGAAGAAAATTGTATGCAAACGAGACTGATTTTCTATGAGAAACCTTCTCAACAATTCTCATCAAATGTTTGTTCACATTTTGACTGATTCAAGAAGTTCGGAACCCATTTTCAGTTCGCGATTTATTGCACACGACTCAACAACTGATCGTTTGATCGCTCTAGATTGTGGAAATTTGTTTCCCAAATATAAAGTTTTGTTTTCGAAGCCTATTCAGTATTCAGTGTTGAACAGTTCTACTCGTGTTTTTTTTTTTTTTTTTGGTAAATAGAAATTTAAAGACTTATTCTGAAGGGGTAGAGATTTTGAATCACTGTAGTTCAACAATCTCTTACGAAATTTTAAGACAAAAAAAAACAACAAATATTAAAGCGATAACAAATGGATTCATTCGGGCATTTTGTTTTTTCGCTATCAGCAAAATATCCGAAGAAAACAATGCTGTGCCATAAAACCACAGACGACGGACCAAAAACGCTTTGAACTTTGTTCCAATTCTATTAGCGTTTCTCTATCGGCGCGTGTGATCAACAAAGCCTCTGTCATGGAACGATGACAGCATTTCTAATGTGCATTTTCTATGTACAAAAAATTAATGAAATAAAAAATATACTCTTTCTGCTTCTGTCCACGTTTGTGAGATAATCGTGGTAGTATACAGATGCATTCTATATGAAAATTAATTTGATTCGATGATTCATTTGTTGTTTTGATAAAAAAAAAATCACAAAAAAAAACAACAATCTGCCGACAACAACAACATCACATATGCGCATACTCTAGGTGCCGGTGAGTGTGCCTATTCAAAACAGGGCGATAGTTCGTCAGTCCAGTTTTAAACTGATCTATTTATTTATTTATTTATTTTTGTTTTGTTTGTTTAATTTGCGCCGTCTCCTCTCTCTCTCTTTCTCTCTGCGCTTTGTTTTGTTTGTTTGTGCTCACAACTAAGCCGAAGAAATATAAAATAATAATAAAAACAAAACAATGGAAAGCGTAATCGGAGCAGCTTTTTTTTAACTACAAAGTCATATGTATGTCCATACATAAATATTTTTATTGCTTCTTTTTATCTAAACATTTGCTGATAGACTGAAGGCCCCTGGTTGCATTAGAAACGAAGAGTAAAAGGAAAAGCAGACCCATAGCCAAAATGTTTAAAGCAAAAGTAGCAATTTGAAATTTCGCTCAGGTCAAGAATTGAAAAGTTAAGGCACACTCGGTAAGAGTCGATGACTGATCGAGATTAGAGCCGTCTGCAATGAAATTAGCTGCCGCCATATAATGTGTCAATTAATAGTAAACAGACGTGTGAAAGTCGATGACAAAACTTACAGATTGAATTGAACGTTGACGTCTTTGATCATTGATGAAAAGCACCTCGAAACCGTTTAAAAGTATGTCAATCTAATGTTTTGTAAAACAAAGGAATTGGATGTTTTTAATTTAATTAAAAAGTCGTTTCAAAGCATATCCAGAAATGCAACAGAAAAGAGTGTCCCCAAATTCATCTATAATTTTGAAAGTTGATTTTACGTCCGACTATCAAATTTACCCTACCAGACCATATGAAACCATTAAGAAATACTTATAAAGCATAAAGCAGGCCATGTTAAGAGTTTGTGCATAATATTCTCTTTGAATCCAAAATGTCAAAGTCGTCTTATCATAGCTGAAAATCGAGCGAGTAAATTTTTCGAATCGGAACCGCATGAGCCACTCATTAACATTAACACTGTGATACACTTGACACTTAATCTCGCCGGGTTCAACACGCCGGTACGCTAAGGAATCGAACCGTAAATGTGAAATCAAGTGCACCGATATATCTAGAGTCGCTCCACCCTTTCATGCTAATGCCCAACATCAGAACTTTGAACAACGTTAAATATAATATCATTTTTCTCCACACTCTTTGCTTTTACAGATACATCAATTAAAAATAAATAATAAAATAAAGACAAACAAAAAAGTAACGCTACCCCGACCAGCATCTCTTTATTAAATCGCATCCAAACATGGCTCGTAATCTCAACAATCCTGCGATGCACAGGGACTATGGGGCAACATCATCAACAAGCGCATCAGCCATCACCAGCTTACCAGATGTGAATTTTTCTGGCTTCAGTCCAACGGAGTTCATGTCACTGAGCGAGAACATCGCGTACAATATCAATTCGGTGAATTCGAGTGGGAAACAACTGGAAAAGGCCCTCAAACTGATCGGAACACCAAGGGACACCCAAGCGGCACGCGATAAAGTCCATCACCTGCAGGCTCAAACCAACATACGAATCCAAACGACAAGCAAAGATCTACAGCGTCTAACGGCGGTTGTCAGTCGTGCGGATAAACAGCAAAAACTCCAACTTGAGAAGCTAACTAATGATTTTCGTCAAGTCGTTGAAAAATACTCGGCTAGTCAGCAGGCGATAGCCAGCGCCATGAAACAAGCCTTCCTGCAATCTGTGCAAGCCCAAATCGAGAATGACCAATCTGCAGCGAACGTGAACATTGAAGATCGTGAAGAGCTTTTGCAGCGACAACAGCAAATCAATACTAGCCTGCAGTTTGAACAGGACATGCTGTTGGACCGAGAAAATAGAATCAAAGAGATAGAGGCTGATGTGTTGGATGTCAATGCCATCATGAGAGTATTAAGTAGTCTAGTGGAACAACAAGGAGAGCAACTTGGTATTCAACAATTTAAAAAAATATAAACAACTTTTTTGCTTAAACTCGGTATTTTTTTGTTTTTAGGTACTATCGAAAACAGTATTGATAACACCTGTATCGAAGTGGAGGCTGGCGCAGCTGAGCTTCTTAAGGCCGCCGAGTATCGAGCACGTTATCGTCGAAAAGTTTTAATACTACTAGCGATCGCTGTGATAATAGGTTTAATTGTGACTGGAATTATTGTAGGAAAGTTAAACAGTTAAATTAATTAACAAAAAAAAAGTACATGTTTATCTTCTTTTTTTTAATTTTATTATTATTATTAAACACATTCTTAATAAGTCTTTATACATATACCATGCATATATATATATATAATATAAATCCAATTACTTGTTCATTATTACAGAAAGGAGAATGTTTTCCTCTTCATTTTCATTTCGATTGTTATTTTTATCTTCTCCCTATCGTTTAAAAAAAAAATTCCGATAAAGATTTAAAACGAAATCCTAAAAAAACGAATAAGGCACGAAACGTCCTTAAAATAATCAACACCCATAAACTTATATTTGACTTTAAAAATACGTTTCTAATAATGTTATGTGTGTGTGTCATGGGAGAAATATGTTCGAAACGGCATACACAATCCTCAAACGCCCTTGTATCGTTTTAAAGAGAACAAAATGAAAATATTTTGCTGATTTTTGCAACAAAAATAAGCAAAAATATGTTCTTGTTTTATTTTTTTTTTTCAATTATTTTCCTCTTATGTGTAGTTTTCGTTTTTTTTTTAAATAATTTATAAAAACAAATAATCACATTCATAGAAAAATACATATAAACAGAGTTTATTTTTTTTTACATAAGAACAAAAAATTGTTTATTCTTTATTTGAAATGAGTTCATTTCTTTGGCATTGATTTGTTTGTTGCCTTATTATCGGCTTGTTTTTGATTGACTTGAACGATAACAATGATATTAACTATTCTTTTATGAATTAATAATTAATGCAATCAATTGTATTCATTTAGTGCTGGCAGCGATTTTATTCCGTTCAACATTGGCTTATGTTTGTCCCTCATATGTTTTTGATTTTTTAGCTTAAGTTGTTTCAGTCTTATTTTTGCGCAGTCAATTTGATTTCTTCTATAATTTCCGAGGGTTCTTCTTAGATTGATATTAGATGCAGAATATACATCCACCAACACCATTGAGTAGATAATTCTTACATCAGTTCTATATATAATTGAGTTCGGCTACAGTACACAAAATCTTGAAAACAAAGTTAATTTTCAAGAAGAAAAACGAACAATTATTTTCTTGTGTGGTGGAAAAGATTGGTATTCAATTGTTGCTGATCTAATTGGACTTCAAATCTCATATATCTTTAATCAGTTTTCGCTTTAGCATTTGTTTATGCTTTAGGTAACAATTTCTTAAAGTTTTTTTTAGAAAACAAGAACAAGCGGTTCATACTTTATTTAAAGTAAGTTGTTGTAAATTATGAGAAGTAACAAAGAAAAACAAAATTTAATGTTGACAAAATCGCCTTTTAAATATATTTGTTAAAATGTTTCTTTAAAGATTTTAAATTATTAAGTATGATTGAGAGCATTTGTTAGAGATATGTTATTCGTTGTGATCCATTGAGAAGTTATTTTTTTTATTTTTAATTTGATCAGTTTAAGTAAACTAACAATAGAAGGGAATTAAATCATAACATTTATACATATTTATGCATATTTATATTCAATAATCATCATCAATATATCAAGAAAACAATAAGCAAACCAAAAAAACTATAACTTGAACGGAGGAATAAGAATTAATTGAAGGTGGTTCGGTTATTAAATGCTATGAATTGCGGGAGTTAACTGTTTATTTAAACACGAAAAGTGCTACTTAAACCTTAAACATTTAATAAACCATCGAATTTTTTTTTATAAATATATACTATATAGTTAAGTTTTATAGACTATATAGTTCATCATAATTCGGAGAGTTATCGTCGTCCAGAAAATCTTTACCCCATCTATTAAATGATTCCCTTAAATTTTTTATCAATTGATACCACTATCGGGAGTAGATAAATGTTTGTATAAGAACTGTGATATGATGGAGAAGGCCCCATACACTTTTACAGTGTTAAGCTTTTTTTTTGCCTTTGTCACATCCTTTCCGTGAAGGAGAATCGCTAGCTAATATAAAAAGCAGCCACGTCTTTGTTTGATGCCCCCGCTTGCCTTTTATTGTGGTGCACAAACTAAAAGTAAATAAAATAAGAATAGGTACAAAATAGAAACACTTTGAACTGTTCTAGTTTTCTTCGGAATGTGATCGATTGCTCAGAATTTTGTACGTTTGTACACCTTGGACATTGACTCGGTAATTTAAACACAATAAAGAGAGCTGTAAGAGGAACCCTCGCCTATGGTATCCTGCTCCAGTAGTCGTTGACGAAAACACCGGAAAAATCGAACAAATAGTTGACAGAGATTTTGAAACAAATTTTCAAGCTATTCAGCAAGCAGCAATGACTCGAATCCTGAAATCCTTATTTTTATTTCTCGAAAAATCTAAATATTCGCAACCGAACTTCAATTGCACATAAGTTTTGGTCCAAAATCGAAACTGTTCTTATAAGACACAAGTTTTTCTGATGTACATACCAGATCTATTCCTAGAAGCGGTGCCGGAGATTGGGAGAACGAGAGAGGACAATATTTTACGACCTTATTAAGGTTTTAATATATACCCTCAATGACAAATGCACTTCATACTACAGCATGTAAGCTGAGAAATTTTTTTTTACGAGTTAATCACAACTGCGACTAGGTTCATTATCAGTTCATCATACTTACTTACAAATCATCATAACTCTTCCACCTCAATTAATATCTTTTCCCTCTTATCTCATTCATTCATCTATTTAACAATGATATTCATAGAAACATATTCCGAAAAAACATTTATTTAAATTATTCACTTATTCAGCCATCTTAAGAACAACAACAAATTTTGACTTACGAAAAAAAAACATATAACAATATTTTGGGAAAACAGAAATTATTTTTTTAGCAATCCAGAAATAAAAAAGAAATTATGAAATTAATAACCCACGAAATTTTAAAACAAAAGCGAAAAATAAATTATGCAAAGAAGAAAAGCAAAACAAAATCAATTCAAACAAAAATGGCATGTGATAAAAGTAAAATAAATAAAATGAAAGAAAATCTAACTACATTAGATATTTGTTTGTTTCAGGAATTCAATTTAATAAAAAAAAAAAAAAAACAATATATATAAAATACGTATGTGAACCAAAATCAATTTAATTAAATTTAATAAATCAATAGCTTAGGAAAATTATTTATTAATCCCGCGATGAACGTTAAGATTAACAAAAACAAAAAGGGAACTACAAAACTAAACAATTTCATAATGAATACGAATAAGTATGCATTGATGCAAACAATTACTTGTTAAATAAAAAAAAAAACTATCACTAAATAAAAATAAATATAAAATTAGGAAAACAATGAAAAAGATCATGGAGAATCTATATTACTACGAATAATAATAAAACAAAAGTAATCCCAAGAGCAGGAAGTACATGCTGAACTTATAATGTATTATCAACTGGTCGGCAATACTTTTAAGGAAATAAAGGAAAAGAAATTTCTATAGAAGTACAAGGCATGGTGTTTAATTTTATTAGTTCATCCTCAGACCCCCCGGAATACCTCATTGAGAATTTGAAGGCGACTATATCTCTATGATCCTGAAGCGAAGAAAGGAATATGTAATCTTCTGAAACTCGGATGAATTAAGCGCATAGAAAACAATACCACACTGAACTCTGCATAATAAACGGTCAATTTATGATGTCTTCGTCTATCGGAGTCTTTGATTGCCGAGCTTTTAAGTCGTAGAATCGATTCGAGTCATTGAAAGTCTTCCGAGAGAATAACTGTCTTGGATAATTCCGGACATAAAAAATAGTAACAGGAGCTCGGATTTAAATCTAAGAAGTACGGTCTTTTCAGCTTCCGCGAATCTTGTTGCAGTCTTATTCTTTATTCTCTCCTGGTATACGCGGACTAAGAACTTCCGCTTTTTATTCACACCTCGTAGGCGGTTTTGTGAATATAACCACTCTACAGATACAACCAAGATCCGGACAAAGTATATTTTTCCTTGCAAATGAAAAGTTGTCTTGATCTTTCGGTTATGTAAAGCCGAACTTGCAAGATCAGCGATGTTTTTTAAGACCCTTGGGGTTTCGATAAATCAATATTTTAAATAACGCAAATTCGAACCGTGAATGGCTTAGTATTAATATTGTATTATTCTTTGCTTATAATATCAATAGTTTGCTTATAATATCAATAGTCATATTTTTTTTATTATTATAAGCGCAAACGGGCGGGAAATAGAGATACTGTTTTCGAAGATGTGATTTCTTTTACCGAGCTTGAATCGTAGTGTTATATCAACATTGGGTTATTTTGTTGATCTGGCAACAGCATCAAATGTTCCGCTGTCAAAGTGTCAACAAAAACAAACGTGCTTCTTTCCTTATTAATTGCCACCGCGAAAACAAAATATCTTTTAATAGCTGATCCAAAAATGGCTCAGGGAAAATTTAAAAAAGCTAAACTTCCAGCTAATGTACAGAAGAAGCAGAAGCAAAAGAACTCCCCGGCATTCACCAGGCGCTCGAGTAAGTAGTCACAAAAAGCAAGTAGACCAAAAGCAATTTATTTGACTGTCTCACTGCATTTTGCAGATGCCCCCATTCAGCCAAAGAAGAACAAATTCACCGAAAATCAGAAAATCAAGCAAGTCATCACGAAGAATGTGAACAAGTCTGCAGAAAGTGAGCTCCGAGGTCGTGCCAGAGAAGGTCACATTAACTTGAGCAAAGCACAGGAGGCTGTGGCAAAACATCACAAATCTTTGCCCAGCACAAGTAATGCTCCTAGTGAGGCGTAGATTTTTATATTTTGATGGTCAATATTTTTGGATAACAATAACTAAGAACCTCATTAATACAATCGATTGATGGATTATTCCATGATTCATTTGTTTTTGTTGATGTTAAAAAAAAAAACATTAAATTGATGATTATTTAAGGTGCAAAAATCTCGTTTATGTTTATTGCGTTACGTTGATCATGTAACGTTAGTAGAGATGCGCTAAACATACACTCCTTGCCCAGTGAATAGAACATCCCTTAGGTCTGTTTTCTATCGTCTATTGGTCTTTATCCATGCATGCTAGAGAATTAATTAAGTTAAAGTTCATTTAATTGATATTTGACTGGGCGCATTATCATGTTGATAAAGCCAAGGCAGAGGTTGGAAAGCTCTCTTTCAATATACAATTGTAAGACAACGCATTCGTTGCGATTGACAAACATTGTAGTTTGTAGGTGCCATAATAGGAAATGGCCCCCACGCCATCACAGCTCCAACTTTGTTATGCAGTCAGTCGAAATGATGAATTTCTGTGTGGAGTTCATGAAAATTACCTCCAATTGACACACGATGCCACGCCGAAGTCCAGGTCACGTATGCGCCACAAAAACTGAAAACTGAGGCTGCTCTTTTAATACTAGTAAGACTATGGGACCTTTCATGTTTTTGCCCAATTTTAACTTACAACTTAAAAAAATGGATATAACTTGCCCGCTTTCGAGTTATGATAGTATAGGGTGACCTATTCCAGTGGCGGAGAGTGTATCTACATGTCAAGGATGGTACGTCATTATTTTGACACTTTATTTTCGTGTGCTGTTTTTCTCCAAAGGTTGTTTGAGTTTATAAATTAAACACTCTTGTTTTTTCTTGTTATTTAAATGGAAATAACTATTTGGAAAGCACTTTTTATGGAAATATTCACAGCGTCAGTGGTCAGTGGAGTGTTAAAATTATGTACGTGGATGGACATAAATACTGGCTCGCATATAAAACAGGAACTGTGAGGTAAAATATAAACAAATAAAAATTATTTCAAATCTGAAATGTTGTCTTTGGGCATTGTTCAGAAAATGTTTTAAAGAACAAGCGATCCTGCCGTAGTTTCTTTAAGTTAAGCTTTCCATTTAAACATGGCTGTCGCCACGGAACTCCAAAAATTGTGTCGGCCGCTTGTGCAGTTTTTTGAACATTTGAGAATTCTTTCCATTATTGGTATTTCTTTAACCAGTGCTCCAACGAAATATGCAAATAAACGCATTTGTTTCCTATTCGCGAGCGTCATTATCTGCTAGCATTTCTACTCTGACTTAACATACAAAGTATGACATTCAGTTTTTGCTTCATTTGTGCATTTCCAGCTACTATCGCTGCCACCGTCACAAGAGTACCAAATGCCCTGGTCGTCTAACAAGTGAGAACGGAAAGACCAAAATAATCGTCGAACATGACCATGCACCCGCTCCAAATCAACTCCTCGTTGATGCATTCCGCAAAGTGCTGACACAGCGTGCGGCCGATGAGACAACGGACTTAAATGTGATTTACTGTGATGAAGCAACTAACCGACATGCAGATGCAGCACTTTTATATCCCTTTACTTCTGCCGAAAGTGCAATGCGCAAGGCTCGACGCAAACAATTGCCCAAGGATGCCGCCACAAAAGTCGCGGACATAGTACGTATTTTGGACGGGGGTAAAGACTTTCTTCAAGTCAACAGTGGGTCACAGAGGGAACGCATCTACCAAAAGACAATAAGCCTACCCGACGCAACATGCATGATATTCATGCATAGAAAGACCCTCGAACTTATACCCCGCATCGATGAAATCCACATGGATGGGTCCTTTGAGTTTGTTTGTCCTAATCAACCAGATTATTATTTACTTACTTTCCATGCTGTTCACGGGCATATGGTGCGTGTATCCTTTCACATTTTTTTTTCTTTTCTTTAAATTTTACTGTAATTGTTCTTTGTAGACTGCTCCAATAATTTACTCGATTTTTACGGCACGAACAAAATCAGCTTATGCCGCCATCTTCGACTACATTCGCAGGGAGCTAAACGTCTCGCCGAATATAATTGTTTCAGATTTCGATAATGTCGTCCAATCCGAGTTGGCTTACGCTTTCCCGGAGACTATCATCAAAGGATCTTGGTATCAGTACACCGATGCAGTCCTTAGCAAAATGAAGAATCTTGGACTACAGCGAGAAACTGCGAAAGGAGTTGGAGCCAGTGCACTGCGTATGTTGCTCGTTCTCCCTCTACTTCCACCAGAATATATGGTTCCAGGGCTAGAAGCTCTGCGTAAATGGATGCGGGAGAAAAATATCTTTTCGACAGGCTTTACAAATCTATGCGACTATGTAGAGCACACTTGGCTTCGTGCAGTAGGCACTGAAAAAATGTCAATATTCGGAACAAATCGAATAGCTTCCAACCACATAAGGTTATTCAACAAAGAACTTACCGACAGAATAGGACAAACACCAGTGATCTGGACAATTTTGGACTCAATCCGTCAGTTGGCCACGAAAATGTACGTCAATCTTAAGCGAAAGCATGGTAAGACAACGAAATCAAGGAGTTCGAGCTCAGCCGTGCGACAGAAACGAAACGAGATGGTGGCCGAGAAAATTGTCGAGAGCGCAACTCAACTTTGGATCAAGACTCCAGTCCATTTGAGGAATCCCTTGCAGTTTCTTCAGCTGAGTAGCCACTGTATAACTGATGCAATGTACCTAGAGAACCTTTCAAATATCAAAGATCGCAACTACACAATGACTACATTTCCAAAGACGGGTAATCTTCAATCGTCCACAGTGCCAATGTCGGGCCTTAAAACCTGGGCAATGATTGACGCCAGCACGCTTGAATTATCTTCTTCCAATTCTGAGAAGACATTACCGAACGCCCAACCAGTATCAAATTCACCTGCATCCGAGTTCATTCCAACAGCTCATATTCCACAGGATTCCTATAATTGTGGCGACATTGTTATTAGCGATGATGGCCCCGGAAATAATTATCCAAGTTGTTTTGCTCAGTGTTCAAGCATGAAGAGCTGCCCGGGAGAAGTTAGTACCAATGATTCGTCACTGCAACAACAGCCGAGTCAATCGATGATGGAATCACCCACGAAACCAAAAGGTGAAGTCTTACCTTTACCAAACAATGTTAAGGCAAGAGATCTGTCGAGTCCACCGCCATTGGTTTTTCTGCCACATGTGAAAAGACTCAAGGATAAGAGGCGTCTACCAGTGCTATCAGACCCACCACCGCTGGTTCTCATTGGCTCGAAGAGAACGAGGATTAAGTAGATTTGAAAGTGTACTGGTTTGAGACTGCATAATACTTAAGTGTGTAAATAGTTTCCTAATATAAGTTTAAGTTGTCAATAAAAGCTAGTGAAATTGTGTCTAAACTTTGAAAGCATCTTTGTTGTTTAAGTCAAAAGTTCATGTACCTTCTCTTTCACTTCCCATGGCTTAAAACGAAGTGTTTCTCTAAATAAACGTTCATATAAGTTTGCCTTCGTTTCATCATTCATCCAATAATATTCGGTCGCCTATTCTTGTCGTGTGGTTACCAGACAACTATCATCACTTGGGGCAGGCTCGGGTTTTCAAACACACTTCATCACTATGAAAACTCCGCTTACTTTTTAACGCCATTGGAGAAAACTTAAAACAATATATTACTAGAATGGTTTGTGTTGTCCTGTCTATCTGTGTGCATGAAAGTAATGATAGGTGGCGCATAACATTGTTGGCAAAGGAAACTAGACAGCCTACCACTAAATAAATGAAAAAGATAAACTGACATCTTCGAATCTGCGTCGAAAACGCGTTTGTAAAGTATTCTTAACCGTGAAATTAATCTGTCCAAAAACGACGCAATTTTGATAATACAGTTTGCGCAAGTATAAATTAAAAAATAAATAATAAATACTTTAAAATTACAAAATGCACATTTCAACAAATAGTGTTTTAATGGATATAAGGGTTTTTAGGGTTTCTCCAATCTGAATGCGATAATTTTAAATGAGGATCAATCTGAATCATGTTTTCGGCCCATTCACAGAACCTACGACGCGCATAATGGTCACGCGATTTCAACTCATGCACAAGCTGGACCTTTTAATCTGTTAGGACAAGTGCGTTACGTAAAATCTTCCACAAAGTGGACTGACATGGGTCCAATCGCTGTGCACGCTGGCGAATCGACTCATTCGGATTTTCCTCTACACTGCGCTCCACAACGGCAATAACTTCTTCTGTTCGCACTGTTTGTCGTCTTTGGGGATGCGTATTATCCACTCGAGTGTTCGTAGTGGGTAAACGATTCATCGTGTTCCGGAAATCTTGCTCAGATAGACTATGGATTATGTGGACGCTAAAATGGACGTAGCGCACGATAAGTTTCGCGAACCGGGTCATGGTTTTCAAAATAAGTTTGCAAAATATACACGCGTCGTTCTGTCGTTAACTTATTCACCGTAAAATGGCAAAAAGTATACATCAGCGCAACATTTCGTAAGCGTCAAGAATCTGAAGACACATTTCAGGCAATTGAACACATTTATATGTTTATCTTAGCTAGCATGGAATTTGATCGGCATTAAATTTGAAGAACAGTCAACTGATCAACCGAGTGACTTGAATTTATGGTAAAAAAGATTCTTATGAGGTTTCATAAACAACTCGCGAAAACCACTTATCTGCAAATGAAGGATGATTGGGGGGGTCGAGCACCATGATGGCGAGTCAGCACATCCGAAAACAAAACAAATAAATTTCTGATTAATTCCCTTTTAAGATTTCGAAATTGTATCCTGCCCGTCAACATGTGGTATATATGTACAAGACACGGACATGTAACTTTTAAAAATATTGCTTTTTTAATTTTTGATATTTATTTATGTATACTGGATTACTGCTTCCAGTATGTCAGCCACGACTTAGGTAATGCTTATTAAAACGACAAACATTTTTAAATATTTATTGATATATCCACTTGTTTATTTCAAATCAAATATGTATGTTTTTTTTCGTACATTTGCTTATGATTATTATTCAAATAAACATAAAACACACAAAATGATTACATGTATGTTATGACAAATTACAATGTAGTTTGGGTTTTTTTTTTATTTTACGTTCTCTGCCAAACTAAATATATATAAAAACGTTTTTTTACTATTTCATGCTCCCACTCCGGACTGGCAAATATATGTATGTTCAATGTTTTTATTTCTTTGTTTTCTTATATTATATGTCTTGCACAATTATTTTTCCTTTTAATTTATCAACATTGATTTTTTGTTTATTTTGGCATCTATTTGAATAAATATTTATTTGTATTTTATCATCCAGTGATCAACTTAAGTTTATTTAAATCGTTTACAAAATGTATATCGATACATTTAATTTCAGTAAGAAATGGTATAAAAGTTCTCATTCTATTGTAGTAAAAGGGGTAGTAAAAAACAATAATCGCCTGAGTTTATGTTTTGTTTGTTGACGGAAATTAAAATTTTTATATGAAATTAAATAAAAAAAAAAGAGTAATTCATTTAAAATGCGACACCTTCGCCTCATACACACTTTGCCAATATTTTAAATTAGAAAGGAATCTGACAAAGGACGACCATCTGAAGTGCAATAATTAAAGAAAACTGCAACTTTCGTGAAAACCGCAAACAATTTTAATTGTTTTTACTCATTATTCATTATTTATTTTCATTTTAAAATTTGTTGTTAAACTTTAAAACAAAAAAAATGTGAAAGTGGAGTAGTCGAAGAACGAAGAAATAAATTAAATCGCCACAATAATTCCCGTGTTAACGATTCGTATCCATTTTTCAATAACATTTGTTACATTTATGATTTATTATTTATTTTCGCTTTTTGCTTATGATTTACAATTAAAAATACATCAATATGTAGACAGATGGGGACGATGGCAAACTGCAGAATATGTTGTAAAATTCACGCTGTATTGATTACTGTCGGAGATTGGGATAAGCACGTTCCAGCCGTGCATGTCACAACCTCGCTACCAGAAAATTTTATTGATGATAGGTCCCTTGCGTAGTGGAAAGTAAAGAAGGGTAGCGGCTGCACTCTTTAAGCAAAGTTTTCCTTGGTATAATCTCGCTTTTTACGGCTTGAAGCTCAGCTACGAATGCTTGGAACATGGCCAATAAGCCATGATTCTACCACTCTTGCTTAAATCATCATGCCTTAGAGCGACGAACTTGAATGCATCAAAACGACAAAGTTTAGAATGCAGAAAGTGGTTTAGAAGTAACAACTTTTAAGCCAATAGTGTCTTTTAGTGAGCAAGAAAGGTGAAGAATTTTGTTGATTAAGATTAGACACTATCGCACGACAAGGAGAGTGTTTTTCACAAGACAACGAAGAACTTTTAACAATTTGAGAATGAATTCCACAAGTAGGTACATTTTACAGGGCAATTAAAGATCCCAATTGTGTTAATCGAGTTTAAGAGACACAAATGATCTTTGAAAAGAAAAGCAGATTAGAATAAATTTGATGACAAAAAGTAAAACATTGTAATTGTTTTCTGAGAGAGACCATTTGTTAAAAGATTTTTTTTAAATAAATATATTTGTACTCAATTAAAATGTTCGCATAAACCTCAAAGAACTTCAAACGAAATTTCTGCCCAAAATTGTGGGACCATATTTTTAGGATTCACGTCCATTGTTCCCTTGGACTGGATTTTCTCTGCCTTTAATGGTCCAAACAACTTTTTATTTCCTTAAAATTTAATATAAAACAGGCGTCACTCGGTTCGTTCACCGTGATCGAAGTTGATGCCAATATGCATCATGTGTCGTCGAGAAGAGGCAAATTTAACTGCAGATATCTTTCATGGTAAAATTCTAAGAGCTTAACTCTTAGAAATATTGAGAAAAATGCCAGTGTCGCAAATTTTATTTTATTTATTTTGTGTTGCTCCTTTGACGTTAGAGACTTCGTAGAAAAAGGTGGAATTGTATTTCTTCTCGGATAAATTAAATATGTTAAGTTTGAAAAAAAAGTTTTCCCCTTTGAATATATATGAATGCTTAGGTATATTGTATTTGTTTATTTTTTTTTGTTTTTATTTGAAATGGAAATAATATAAAACAATATTACTTAACAATTCATGAATGTTAATTTTTAGTTGGTCCTATTGTTCCTATACGCGTATAATTTATTTTTTTTTTCTCAGATCACATTTAACCATTCGTCGGCAATAGAAATATATATATTATAAGACTGTCTCACAACAAAAGCATTTTGATTATGATAGAAAATAAATTGTTTGTTTTATTGGGAAAATAAAAACAATGAGAAATTCTTGTTTATAAGTTTAATATAATCGGAAAACATAAACACACATATAATAATAGTATTGTTTTTTTTTCAAAAAGCAGATATCAATTTCTACCTTTAATCTTGCGATAGATTTGTTTTTTTTTTTTAGTTTTACCAAGTTAATGTTTAAGTTTTGTTTAGTTTGTTTTTTCTTTGTTTAACATTTAACACTTTAATTTTGTATTGATTTTTTAAGTTTTCTTCAGAAAAACTGGGGGTAGAACTTATTTCTTTTTCTTCGCCTGACAATAAAATACTCATCTCCTCTTTCTAAATCACTAGATTTCAACATATTAAACTTATTTCTGATCTGTTTGGTAGCTGTGGGGAAAAAGAGAAAATTTATAAAAAAAAAAATAATAATCATCAATTTGTTTGATTTTTTTTTTTTTTTTTTTTGATTTGAATGAAAGTTGAGCTTGAGTAGAGTAGAATTGAATTTGAATTTGTTTGAATAGATGCACCGAATATGAGGAGTAGCAAATAGCAGTAGTGTAGCGGTAGTTAAATTTAAATTTGGTTTCTTTTTGAAAATTGATTCGTCTACATCAAGACTAACAATAAAATCGTTTTTCAATTGGCTTGTTTTTGTTTTTTATACGCAAAAGAAAACTGTAAGACTTCGTTTTTTTTAGATTCATTTGTTTTGCTTTTTTAAAATTATAGTTCTACGAATTATAATAGGTAAATAAGAATGATTGCAAAAAATATTCTCTTCGGGTTTCTTATCTATCCGAATGAATATTTGTTAGGAAAAAAAAACCTAAAGAAATATAAATTATACTTTGTATGTTTTATTTTTCTCTCAAATCTAAGCCTATATGTATTTACGATAACTTAAAAGTAATAACTATTAATTATATAATCAATTAACCTGTACAAACTTCCGAGTGATCGTCCCACGCCGTTACCTGTAAAAACAATAAGTATTATTATTTTCAGTCCTTTGAATATACGATCAAAATATAAATAATAAATCAAATATCTATGGTCTGAGGTGACTTTGGTTTACAGAATTTCATCACACAAGAGTACATTTTAAAGTGAGATTTATGGTTAACTGGTAAGCTTATTAATTAATAATTGACGCGACAACATTAAATTTTCGAGTTTGTTCTTGGAATCACATTCAATTCATAGGAATATGAGGAAGTGATCATAGTCTATGATGTTGATCGTTCGCGAATCAGAGAAATTTCCACATAATGAGCCTACAGGATCTTTGATAAAAATTTCAAAGAATCGTTCTTTAAAAATTTTTCATCGAGATTGTCGTCAATGTAACACAAGAATCGTCTGGAAGATTAATCCGTCAAATGGATTGTCTATAGATCATTTTTTTTTTTTATAAATTTCGGTAACCAGTAACATATCGAATGTATTTAAATAGAGCTCGAATTATTTAAAAAAAAAATTAAATGATCAACACGAGGGCAATCAACTAAATATTATAAAATTCGATTTATAATAAAAGAAAGAAAACAAAATCGATGTAAAGAATTAAAAGTTGTTCTACCCACCTGACACTCTCGACTGCAATACCATTGATTGCCACAACCGGCGCACACAAATTGCGCTTCGTGCTTCTTACATCCTTGACAAACAGGAACTTCGTTCTCATTGAACTCTTGGCCAATGGCATGCGGCGCAATTCGCTGATGCTCTTCACCGCCAGCCATCGAGTCCACGCCTTCATCGATCACCAGCCGATCGACACTGTCCTCAGCGTCATCATCATTAGCAGCAGATGCCGCAGCCAAAGATGACTAAATCGATCACAAATTGCCATATGGAAACAAACGATGGAAGGAAATAAAAGAAAATACGAAGCGATAGAGAAAAGCAAGAGCAATAGTTCAAAACAAACTGCTGATAGAACAAGAAGGTTTTTTATTTAGTAAATTACTCTTACCAGTTTTAGAAAATGTTCTTCCTTCACGCCCGTACCACTGCTGCCTCCAGAAACTGCAGCAACTCGTGACAGCACCTCCTTGAGCTGCTGTTGTTGTTGCAACTGATGCTGAAGCATCGACTGCTGGTGCATGGAATTCATTACCGGAGTGATTGTGATTTCACTGTTGTGGCCAACCACCTTGGATAAGTTGACACCGAAATTGGGAATCTTCTGATCCACATTTGCAGCCGAGCTATGATGGCCTTGATTGCCACTGGATCCCACACTACCACTAGCTGAAATTCGTTCAGGAGCTGTCAACAGCCTGGCGAGAGTCGGCGAGAAATTACTTATGTAGGATGCTGATGTTTGATTGGCAACTGATTTGGTATTCACGGATTCGGTTGGGCGAGAAAACTGAACAAAAACAAAAAAAAAAAAAAAAACAATGTTGTAGAACAAACCCAATGAAATATGATATCTGTCTTAATCAACCTTTGTTAGAATTCCATGGAGCAGAGACCCAGTTGGTTGGTCCTGTCCCCCGGATGCATTCAATGGCGTTGACACCGGATGCAGAGTTACTTCTGGATAAGGGGGATTCTGCTGGTGTCCACTTGTTGATCGCAACGAAGCAGCTCCTTGAGATTTCGCAAATGGCGCCAGGACATCTTTAAATGTGTTCACATTATTGTGAGTCGTCGTGGACTGGTTGGTGTTGCTCATGCTATGTGAAGAGGAATCATTGCTCGATGGCCGAGAATTCTGCGGAGAAAGAAGAAAAAAACATTCTTAATATGCCTCGCTCTGAATCGTTCTCCCATTCCCACCGTATCAGATTTCAAAGCGTTCCCCAGGATCGTATTGGAATCCGATAAGTTGGAATTATTACTGTTCTTTACTCTTCGGCCTCGGCGTGGCACCACCTCCGGGTGCTGCTGTCTGAAATCTGCAATGATGCTCCTCACATCTTTGAAGGGTCCCTGTCTTCCAACCATGGCTGCTTGAGAGTTGCTGTTGTTGTTGTTATTACTCCCTGTCACTCCTCCATTCAGCAGTCCACTGTGGTTGTTGTGATGACCGTTCATCATGTCGACCAGTTGTTGAACACTATCTGACGATGTTAGGTAACTGTTTAGGATTGGCTGATTACTGGAACTTGGTGCGACGCCCCCATTTGTTGACGGGCCTTGCTGGCTGCTGCCGCCTGCCACCGATGTCGGCGAAGCGGCGGGCTTCGGAAGGATGTTACTGGAAACAAGAAGGCTGTTTTTTCAGCAAAACAGGTGGAGGTGCAGGTTAATTTTAACAAGACAAAAACATAAATGTGGCAATGTTAAAGGGGTGAAAGGGAGTAAAGTAAAATAATAATAATAAAATCAATCCAAAAACTAAATGGAATAAAGCATGACAAATGAAATGAATCAAGCTAATCAAGGAAAAAATAAATAAAAAAAACTCACCGTTGTAGCCTCTGTGTATTTGCCTTTTCTTTGACCAAATCGGAGCTCTTCATGTTGGCCCGATTTTGTACGATTAGCTGAGCAGTTGTTGGCGCCGCCGAAGAGGAACTACTCACTGCCGTAAAATTACATATGTTGCTGGCGATTGAATTAATTGTTGCCGCTATCGGTGTAGACGATAAATGGGGATTTTGCTGCGGTGGAGTGGTTTTGCCAAAACCTAATATGGACTCATTGCCTTGATAGTCTTCATCCAGTCCCGCTGAATGACCTGCTTCGCCTACTTTGGTTGCCATAATTTCCATACACTGCTTCCGCCGTGTTAATCGGAAGCAAATTTCCTCTTTGACTTTCTTCAGATGCAGCATACTGTTCCATTCGACTTCTTTGGCTTTGATCATGTCATTGAGCGTCTGAATTTCAGATAACATCTGTTCGATGTGCCGCTGTATGGTGTCAATGGAATCATTGTTGGTCTTTTCAATATATTCATTTAAGATGCGATCATGGGCGGGATAGCTGGACTGTAATTCTTCACGTAGTTTTTTTGTTGGATGTACGTAGTCTTCGTCGTCTCCTTCATCGGTTGCTGTGCCAGAGGTGGGTTTTGATACTTTATTTCGGTCTTGAACAGTGAAAGATGATGAGCGACGACGTTTTGTTGCACCTACCGATGCTGGTTGTGGAGAAATTGTTGTTCGTGGAGCTTCTGTTTCGTCGACATCTTCAACGGTCACTTTGGAAGCTGTGGTTTCTTCGGTGGTCGGTGGAGTCGTGACTGTTTTATCTATTTTTTCTTCTTTAATATCTACATTGAAAGATGAAACCGTTGATGCGATGAAGTTTTTTGCTTTAATTGTGCTTTCACTGGCGTCCTCAACAATGTCCATCGCCGAATCTTCTGTTGGTGCACTAGTGTCCTTAGACTCTGTTTCGTTCTTTGGGGTCTCTTCATCTTTTTCGTTCTTCACCGATTTGTTACTCTGTAAATTCTCTTTATTTTGTTCACAGGTCAAGCGAGCCACTGACTTAACCTCTTCCACTTGTTCGGCCGACTTTTGAATGCTATCACGAACTTTATCTGTTTGCTGCATTGTGGCGTTTTCTTCGTGATGCCTGAAGTCAGGTGGTTTCTTAACACTTATTTCAGGGTCTCGCTGATCATCACTCTGTTGACGAGCTGATATTGATTTCTCTCTAGGTTTTTCCGGGGAAGAGTCTAAATCGATGACATACTCTTCTTTTGATTGGTTTTGTGGAATCGATGATGCTATCGGAGCGTGCGACTCGACTCGGGCGACAATTGGACCAGTCGCAGATGCTTTTGTTAGGGCCTTTGAATCAATCGATGTGACTGGTGATTGTGATATTTTTAAATGTAGTAGTCCACCCGATTGATCACTTCGCATAGCTGCTTTAGTTGACCGGAATTTTGGCAGAATCAGTTTGTAGGCTTCACGTTTTTTCTTATTATACAACCTGCAACAGATATAAAAAAAATTTGATATATTTTTCTTAAAACTTGTTTTAATTGATTTAAACGTTTCGAGTTAAAAGGAGTCAAAAAGGATTTTTTTTTGTTAAGTCGGGTACTGAGACTTCCCTCCGTGTTAAAAGCGAAAATTAATTTTTTTGCTGCCCAAGATTTAATTTTAATGTTCTCTGCTAAAAATCGGATACAAACTACTAAGGTGGTAACACACTTCATCCTTATTCAAACGTTTTCACTTTGAAAAAAACAAAAACAAAAAATTAACCAGATACACTTCTACACAAAATATATATAAAATATATATTCTTCTCCTGTGCCAATACAATATAACATTGTTCTTAAAGCAAGTTACTATGCCCTAACAGATGCCGGTATCTTTCAAGCTCAGAACCATGCAAAACCTTAACCAACATAGTCGGACAGAGAAATATCTTTTTTTTAATTTCGAATATTAGGAAATGTTTTACATCGAAACCTTAAACAGAACAGAAATTTGACCCCTCATTTTAAAAAGGCTAAAAATGAACATCCGGAAATATGCGCAGTCTAGTTGTTACAGTCACGTCGATGTCTATAAATTCACCCTATTGCAAGTGCCGGAAGTGAAATTATCATCTCCCATATGCATCTAGCAAAAGTCCACATACGAAAACAAAAACAAAAAATACTTTAAATTATTGATTTATTTCCAAAACAATGTAATTGAGACTGAAAGCATTACCAAAGGTTTAAAAAAGGGTTCACAATTTAAATAAAACAACCCTACGTTTTCGACCGAATACCAACCCTCAAATTAATTCGCTTGATATATTCCCCAAATTAATTTGCATCTTGATATGAGAGGAAACACCTTACCTCTTCTCCTACATTAATATACCATAAATCAGCTTCACTTGGGCAACGTGCATCTACAAAATTTCTACAATTTATAGATACAGATACAAAAATATATGAGTAGCCTCATCTCATTCCTGTTCACAACATCTCGATTTTTTGGGTTTTAATTTTAATAGCCGCCATTCCATAACAGAAACACATAAATAAATATAAATACTATTACGGGTATTTAATAATATTAACATACATTATTTATGTACACCAGTACTATGAGTTTAACTCACACTTTAGTTCCTCGCTCTCGCTTCTCTATGCACCGATGATGACGGCTTGGCGAAGGTGCTCTGCCTCATCCTCTCTGGTAGGTTGGTCCGTCGGTCTGTCTGTCTGGCGGTTTGTCGGTCTAGATGCAACGCTAGACTGCGTTCAAATAATCTAATAGGAACGTATTTGCATGTATCTTAAGTATCTACTCGCTGCTATTGTTATTGTTAACCGCTTTTGCGTGGCTAATGTACTCGTAATATTTTGCAAAACCTGCTGCTACTTTGGCTGCTGGATGAGGTTGCATAATACCAACAATTATACACAGAAAGTATCTTTGAATGTGAATGTTGGTTGTTTTCTTCTGAAGATGGACACCAATGGTGATGAACTTTTCACACTTTCGCTTTTTTAAACAAAACACTTCACATCACTTTTTTATTGTTGCTTTCTTTCTTATCATTCTTTTTTACATTTTTTTTCGCAAAGCGATTTTTTTTGTATGCTTAACTTTAACCGGATGCTTAAAAAAGACAACAATAAAAAAAAATAATCAAATTAAATCCCGATGTTTAAATTTTAGAGCTTCACAAGTACAACGCGTTCAATGCCGTTCCGATGCAGACTGGCAGCGGCTGACTGAAGGTGAATTCTCCGTCCGTCCAGCGATCTGTTGCGAATTGGACATGCCTTTTTTTTTACTCCATAGAGAGGATAGAGAACTGCTTAGTGTATTACTAGCGTTTGTTTGTGTTTAGCTCTAGAGCTCGGAGAGCAATAGATGGAAAATCTGTTCTCTGAGCACTGTGTTGGATGGAAAATTCAATGGGGGAAAATGGGAGACATGCGTCTCGAGTATCGTTGCCGTAATCGTAATAATTGTGGCCCTCAGCAGGTTGTGTGTGCAGCATTGTGGGGAAAAATAAAGCTTTCACGAGTGCATTGTATTTGGACATCCGAGACCGACTGCAAGGCAGCAAGCCAGCCAGCCAGCCACTTGCCTGGGTGGCGTTTTTCTTTATTTTCGAAACTAAGGTGAACAACGGGTGGTGTGGACGATGAGGACGGGTGTGCGGATGCAAGTTGACTGAGTGTCGATGGCATTTTTATTTTGTCATTGGCAAGTGCATTTATGGAAGGTTTTCGTTATTGCTTTTCTTTTTGGAACAAGGCTATTGCATATTTTTTTTTTGCTTATTTATAGCGGCGATGCCTTAGATATTTTGGGAAAGAGAAACATAATTTTAGTGTGGAAAATATTTGCACATAATTTTTAAACTCATAAAAAATATGAGTCATAGTCAAATGTTCCTTCTACCCACAACTTTACCTGAATATATTTTTGAAATCAAACAAAACGACGATAGACTAAAACAATTCTGATATCGTTGGATTCGATTTGGACTTTTTTTGTAATAATATTTGTACGGAACCTATCAATTATATAGTCCTTACGCAACATTTAACTTCCTGAAGGTTGTGTTTGTTTTACGGAACGAAATATCTGTCGTTGACATTCTTTGTGCGTGGGTATCCAGGAAAAAAATTCAAGTCGTTTGCAAAGTAAGGGAATTATTCTAGAGATCCTTGTTGGTGCATTGTGATTTGACAATTTTTAAAGCGTTTATTTTTGCTTGTTCTCTCTGCTTGGGTAGATTTTATGCAAAAGGTATTAATATGAACCCATCGCGATCTCTAGAAAGGCCTTTTTGAGAAGAAAACCAAAGCAAAACAAACCAATTCGCCCCTATTGTGTCTGGGCTGTTAACATTGCATCAATCTTTAATGATACTGCCTTAAAGCTCCAAATACTTTAATTTGCATGTTAACGAACAAATGCGCCTCATCTGAAAATATGACTTTTTGAGCCAAATTGTTGTCAATTATGAGCCGTTCCAACTTCCAAACAGAGAAGCGTTCAAGAAGTGGGTGGTAGTTTTGCTAAAATTATCCTCAGGCTAGTGCCTCTGGTGTTAAGTTGTAGAGATCTTGGGGAAGTTGAGTTGCAACCAGCGAACCAGACCCGAACTTCCTTCATATTTGCCAAATTATGAGTAGTTCAAATTTTTTTAATTTTCACCGTTTTGGGAACGTAGTTTTACTTTAGAAGCGAAATATTCCAACATTAATTAACCCAAAATTATTGTACTGATTTTTTGCGAATTTCTTTTAGCACCTGAGAATTGCCCTCCTCCATGATGGCAAGTTCAGCGTCTCTATTCTCTACAAGTATCTACTAATACGTCAAAGTCTCACTTGATACCCAGTTCTGCCAATGGTAAAGGCACAAAAGGCACCCCTAGCCGAATTCCTGGAAGAAGTGAATGAAGAAGACCAAGTATACGACATTGACATCGTAAATTCGGCAAAATTACCCAACAACATTTTCACCAATGGCGGAACTCCAAAAAATTAATTGGACCTGATTGCATCAAATCTTCATTGACTGCATTAAAAACTGATAAATTTACAAAATTCTGGGGAATAGGTTTGTCGGTAAAAAAAAAAAAAAATTACGAACTCAGGAGAAAAATACCATCAACCATTCAATGCGCCATACCGAAAAGAAGCTTACCAGCAGTATCCGGAAAAGATCAGTTTTTCTAAGGGAAAACCAAACTACTGATTTACAAGTTCGTTTGGCCGTGCGCCTGGTCCATCAACTACATGAACTCGGTCACAATGAGTGAATGGAAAACAATGCTTCAAGTCGCAACAATTGGTTAAAGAAATTGATTTTATGATTATTATTAATTCTTGTAATTTTCAAATTAAATAGTTTTTGAAATATTTTGCTCCTATTCATACTCACACATCATTTTGATCCATTGAAATCATGAGAGACAAAGGTGACTGTGAACATAAACGCTATCGCTTTCGGATTTTGTGATAAGAAGGACGACCTTAAAGGCAACCGATCAATTTAATAAGCTTTAAAAAAAATTAACATAATATTATGTGAAAAAGAAGAAATGCCTGAAAAAAAGTCAAAAATGACAATTGCAATGTTCGCATAGGGATTTTAGTGAGGTCCTTGCTCGTAGAAGACACATTGGGGATTTTCATATATCTAGTCAATAAGCTTGAAACAAAAGTAATGGAATTTAGAACGATTTATATGTACAAATATACCGGCATATCAGACTCTGTGGGCATTTGTAAGATTTAAGCTCATCAAAGATACACCCAAAGTTAGATTTTGTTCGGTCAGTCAAAAGATTTTTAAATAAGGTTTGATTTTTTTTTACATAGGATAAAGACCAGCATTTGCATTTTCACCAAAAGGATTACAACTTAGCCTTCGTAACGCAAATTGCCTGCTAATACCACAAGTTAATGCGAATCGTAGCCATTCTTAAAATAGGTTTTTTTCCAAAATTTTTCTATTGCATGTTTTTTTTTTAAATATGCTTTCAAAATGAGCTTAAACATTTAACTTAAATGCGAATCGGATTCATCTAGACAGACAAAAAAAATCATAGCGACATAAAAATGCATTGCATTCCGAAGAGGAGAAAAAGCTCGCATCCCAAGCTCTCCCCATCGTATTAGTGCAAATTTCCATAGCAAACTGTGAGTGAATCTCAAAAGAAAAGATAGAGAGAAAGAGAGGAAAACTAAAAATATTAACGCAGACGATGATGAGCATAGAGAAAATAGTGTGAGTAAGTAGAATCAAAGAAAATAAAACGAATAGAGAAAAATAAAATGCAAAAAGTTCATTGGACTTTTCCGACTATCTACATACATAATAAATAGTATCTATGTGCGGGTTTACAAGTGTGTGAGCTAGTTTGGCATACAAACATGATTTGTCACTTTTCTACCGCGTTTGTTATTTCCCAATTCATTTTTGTTTTTTATGTTTACTTTTCTGCCTTTATGTCTTTTCCGGGCGAATTGTTATTTTTTTTTTGTTTATACCCTGCTGTTTTTGTTTATTATTGCAAAACAATTAAGTAGGTGAATTGTGCAAAAAAACTGTCTGCATCAAAGATACACAAACTAGATACTCTGCAAATGAAACTATAAAACTCTGTGTGACGAAGAATAGAGCAGAAAAATAAAAATATTTTTTTCTATGTTATGTGTGCGGCATTCGGGTAAATTGAAGGCAAACCTACAACACAGTTCGATGAACTCTTTCGCTAAGATAAAGTCAGCTAAACGATCGAGAAAAACAACAGCGAAAATAACAACAACAGTAAAGGCCATCGACGACGTCGAGACTATGAAGAAACGAAGCAAAATGAAAGGCAAGCCGATGTGTTGTATTGGGTAACCGATTCCGAAATGCAACCTTTTTTGGAAAAAATTTGCATTTGAGTTTTTTTTTTTTTGCATATACATGCTATCATAGGAAAAGGAAAGGTGACTGATTTCAGAGAAGAGTCTTGATCTATCAAGATTCTAGATCAACTTTAAAGAATTTCTCCCACAAGGCTCTGCCATGAAAAAATTAAAGAATCAATGATTAATCATCACGTAATGAACAAAAAAAAATTAAAACGAAAACCAATGGAATTTAAAACTTGACATAAAAAAGTAAATAAACGCCAGAAGAAAATGATAAACCTTCGCATTTGTATCTTTTTTTTTTTTTTGTTGGAACGAATGGCCCTGAACAGATGAACATAACCTAAAAAAGAGTCAACGGAATGACCTCGCCTACTAGCAGCGATAGTGCCGATGTAAGGTGATATTTTTTGTTACTTTATTTGTGAAAGAAGCCTCTTTCTCGCTTAATAGATATTTGCGCATGTTTTTTTATTTCTTAAGTTTGTTTCGAAAATCCATAACTGAGTCATATCTGTGCAATAAATACAATGCTGCAAAATTGATAGTGAGATACTGACTTGCAATATATTCTTTATACGTAGACAAATTGCAGCTACTGTACTTGGTTTGGAAAGATCTTCTGGGTGTCCTTCACATGGTGCAAAATAAAAGCTTTACGTAAAGCGAGCAGGTTTTTTCAAATATTTGTTTTATTAGATAATAAGCGAACAAATGAGGACAGAAATAGGTATTGCAATTAGAGCCCACACGAAATTATTGGAGTATAGAAACATTAACTACTTGTGAGTGAATTTTACGAAAATACTGGCATTGGAGTTTCCTTCCACAACAATGGACGGAATAAGCTTTAACTGTTTGCTTGAACATACATTTTCAAAGGTAAAGAATATTTTTGCAATTCTGAATTGGACAATGTCTCTTTCCACACTTCCGGGGTCGCCAGAAGCTCATATCGCTCATGAAACGAGCAAAATGCAAGCATGACCGCCTTTTTTCGGATTTCATCGAATCGAAAACAATTGGGCAGGTCTATCTCAAAAAGTTTTTGAGGCAGTTTACATATTGAAGAGAAGGTAACCTTTATTAAACCTATCCTTGATGTTCTGGACGAGATTTCTCATGAGTTTTTGTGGCTCAATTGAAATACGTTTTATAAAGGTACATCTAAAAAATATATGCTATTTTTCAATACAAATGGAAAAAATAACAATACATTTATGTTTAAGAACCAGCAAATGTAAACATGTCTTTAATTTTTCTTTATAAGATTTTTCAGGTGACCTCAGTCTAGTCTTATACCCTTTATCAAAAGTTCATTATTTGATGTCAGCAAATTCTTTTAGGGTCCCTAATAAGACTTTGAATTGAATGCCTTTTTTTTTGAGAGTTTATACATATCTATTTAGAGGTATTGAATGTTTTGGGGAAATCCTTGTGATTCACGGTCCATATATTTTTGATGCTCTTGATCTAGTGAAATTATGTTTAAAAATACCCCGACAATTGCGAGTCGGACTCGCACAACGAAGGTTCCGTACAAATTTGTATGTATGTAAATAGTTCGTCAATTACGGAAATCGAGTCTAGAAAAGTTTCCCGCTTGTGGTTGAATACAAGAATACAAATATGCGGCATACACCTTTTTTCTAATATAAAATTTCACGCCTTCTTTGCGTAAAATTGGGTTGCTTTTTTGTGATGTAATCACAAATTAAGGTTTTTCGGATTTGTCTCTTTTCTTGCCCTATAAGGCATTGCTTCATGCCAAATTTCACGATTCTAGGTCAATGTGGCAAAAACAGCCATATCTTTTACCTGCAACGATCTGAAACCATGATTTTTTACAGATGGACTGGGTTATACTCGATAAGGCATTGACAAACGCAATTTCGTCAATATATTTAAGAGTTCTTTTATATAACTCCGACTTAAAGCCAAACTTAAATACAATACCAGTTGTATCAGGCAAAAAAGAGTTATCATAATCCCGTCTATCTCTGCAGACGCGGTTGAAATCTGATGCTAACTAACTCTTATAGCCTTTGCGAAAATGTGGACAAGAAATTCGGAAGCTATCATCAGAGGCACAGTTTTCCAGAAAACTTTTCTATAACTTGACATAATTGGTAAAACTACAGCCAGCTGTTGAGGTAGCTAAGGACTTCGATTAGTTCGGTAACGTTTTTACATCATAAATCTCTCCAGATAATTGCTGCTTCTCTGGAGCAAGAAGGCACCTAAGTAGAGGAGTCTTATCTCGAACAAAAACGGAGAATTTATTTAAGACTTTAATCATCCCAGTCCTGATGTATAATGCCAAAATATGGGTTCCATGTGCACGAAGTCATCCTTGGCCAGTTCGAGAGACGGATTTATTGAAAGATATTTTTGGCCCCATTTGAATTTACGGAATATGGAGTAAACACTTTAACAACGAACTTTACCAGCTGTACAGTGACATTGACTGGGTATCTGACGTGGCTGGAGCATGTAGAGCGGATGGACACCTATGATCCAGCTTGCAGTTTAAGGATGTACCCCGTAGGTACACCGCAGCAGATAACGGCCTCGATTTATGTGAAACTAAAGATACATGTCAGTGCAGACCCATATCCGAAGCGACAAAAGAAGGACACTTGTAAAAATATTTTTTTAAAAGATATTTGCTTTAATAAAGTTAATCAAAATGTTCTATCATATTTCTGCCTGATTCCATTTACAGCTCGCACTGAAGAATCCGCTGCGATTTGAATGTCGGTTTACAAGATTTCCATGATTTTTTTAAAAACATCCTTGCCAACCGATGATATTCGGATTACAAAATATACAAACCAAAAGATCTACTAATCCTTTAGATTTAAGTATAGAATAAAAAAAACGTCGTTAGTCGAAAATATGAATGCCTTGTTCAACTTTTTTTTTATTAAACGAAAAACAATGTGGGTCAAAAGTTTTGTGTTAAAAACGTCCTTTAATCATCGTAACCTTAAGACCACGAACTGTGTTGAAACACAGCATCAGGAAAAATGAGAAAATTTAACAAACTCAAACTCTCAACCAAGCCGAGCTAAGCAATCAATCAATGTTTCTTCAAGCTCAAAGAGTCAACATAAGCCCCCTAGCCGGAGCTACAAAAACAAAATACAAGCGATTTACCTGTTGAAATCCAAGTCTTAACAACCGATGACAAATGCCAAGGAATGAATTAACAATGATAAACGATCTAAAGCTGATCACAAAACTCTGCTGCCACTCTACCACAAACACTATTACACAATTCCACACACACACTCGCAAGTTATCAAATGTAAATCAATTTTTCCATCTCAATCTCGACACAAAACCACGCGCACAATTGTAAAATAAAATCGCAAATATGGAATGCGGCGGCGGCGATAGAAACAAAACTACTGCGGCGACTAACTGACCACCACCTTCGTTGGCCGGTCCTACAATCTATTGCAAGTGTTTTACTGGGTGGTAGTATATCGGGCTGCACTGCTTAGGCCAACATATTATTATTATTTTTGTTGTTGTTGTTCTGTGCTATACACTTAGGAGAGCGAGTATAGCAGAGTTTAGCAGCACAGCGCACAGTGCAAATGAACTGACAACAAACGCGCGCGAATGAAGCAACGCGCATTTGTTCAACTCAATATTCGAGGTTAATGGACTTTTACCCTCTGGATGACTCGGCATGCACGATTCGGGTGCATTATGAAGGTCATTTATTTTAATGCAACACACAGTACACTGTGGGGAGGTAATCAGAGACAGAGGCGGCGGCCGCCAAGTAAACACAGCGGTGTTCTAACAAATGAGCAAACGGATGCAATAGGCATGTGCAGTGCAAAATCAAAGCAATGCAACATTGATAAGATTCATAGACAGCGCGTCGAGTTATACTGTCACTTGATAGATGGATCTGACAGAAGGCAGAAAAATGGCGACAGGATCTTTTGACGCTAGTAAAAGCAGTAGAACGCACAACTTCTTTAGTTATTTTAAGGACTTTGATAAATGGCAAAATAAATTGAAGGTTAATCAAGCTCAATTATAAGTTTGATTGTGGTAATTGAGTGATTACGGAGAAAGCTTTGGCTTGCTTTGTTCAGTTCTCTCTCTCTCAAGGGAGCACATTCTTCTCCACCAACTTAAAGGTGAGGAGTTCAAGAAACACATACATACACAAGAGCTCGATGGGGAGGAATCCTTGAACTCCACACAAGCACAGATACAAAAGCTAGCTCTCATGTTTTCCATGCACGCAACGACGACAAGGCGACTGTACAGAATATACAGGAAGGAAAATGTAGGAAGTGAAAAGTTCAAAGATCCTTATTGGGGGTATACATATACATATATTATCTAATGGGACATCCACCTCTGTGCCAATATTTCTCGAGTGAAACGAGGCGATGACAGCGTATGTCAAAAAACTCATAAGACAAAACCTTTGTTTTATATTTGCTCACAGGGGTATGTTGTTGTTGGAAAAACATGGATACATTAGCTTGGTATAAATTTAGCTAAAATTTATTTTCAATGATGTCCTGGATGTCCAATCAATAAGTGGGTGTAGGCGGAGGAGCTGATGTTGCCCCCTGCTATCTGTTGCTGTACGTTGATTTGAGCTTTATCTTGTTATTGTCGGCAGTTGACCGGAAGAGAATGATTCGGTTAGGAAGTAGGGATTGGATTGATAATTAGATTGCACTTCTAATTATTTCATAACTAGAAAAGGATGTGAAGCTGGCTAATTGGTGGTAGCACTTGACAACGACAACATAGTGAAATGAATGATTTATGGTATGTACTTTAAGTTAAGGATTCCAAGGCTATCTACTCGAAGGAAGATTAAATGATTTTCGAAAAATACATTGATGTCACGTTAGAAAAATCTTCTGGAGCCATTAAAGATGAATTTTCAAAAATTAACTATTTTGCGATCTAAGCTTTTTCAGTTGAATTTTATAAAGGTAATGTTGTGATATGAATTGTTCAAATTCGGGAAATATCATCTGACATTTTTGCACGGTTCCAACTCTTGGAATAATGGAGTTGGCTTTGGTGCGAGTCGGACATATCAACATTTAGAACTCTCTAAGTAATAATTCCGTCTTTACGGACTAAAGAAATTTCTTCGGCAAAGAAAGTGGAGATAATATCGCCACAAAAGGTTCAACAGAATGCCAATAGGGAGATGAAAAGGCTAATTAAATAAAAGAATTTTCCAGAATTAAAAATATCGTCTTTCTCAACAAAAACTCAAAAACAAAACAAAAAATAATAACATATGATAAAAAGCTTAAACGTAGGTGCCTTGAAGACACAACGTGCCGATTTCCAGAAAGGTTTTGCAGAAGCTAAAGCTGAAAGACACGAAAACTATTTTCACTTGCACATCAGACTCACAGCGACTTGCAAATTCTTTTTTTATGGTGACGAGGCCTGAGAATCTTGATTTTATGGTCGTAAAGTTTTGGAACAGATATCTACATAAATCAAGTATGCACACTAAAGAAGATTGAACATAGTGTTAGGTTAAGAATTCTGTTTTTTCAGAAAGGAATACCTTGAATTGAAAGAACTCCGTACGAAAATATGGTTGAAATGTTCTTAGAACTCGCCTTACTTGAATTTTTTAGAAACATTATGGGCAACGTAAAAAAATTAGGATTATCACAGAAGAACAGAATGTCCAGATTGTGCTTTACAGAGTAAAAACCATGTCCTTTTCAAAGACGGATAAACATTTTCCTGACCGTCCACGGTGATTCTTCGCTTTCTATGTTTTTTGGTCCCTTTTGTGTAGAGACTCAGATTTCTCAGAGATTGAGAACTGTTAGTCCAAGAGCCGACCGCATGATGTCCTAAGGCATAAAACAATAAGATCAGTTGAGTAAAAATTGAAAGTTTGCTACTAGACTATGCGAAATAACCAACGGTTGTCGGACATTTTTGCCCACGGGTGGAATAACGGTGCATCTTCCGGTACGATTTTTTTGTGATTTTCATAGCCATGAAACAATAGATAAAACTAATCACTGCTTGATAGAGGGCGTTGAATACTATTCGGAGGTATAGGGTTGGCAGGCTCTAACCCGCCACTAACCCCCGACAACCCTTCTTTTAGTGACGCTATTTTTTCGATATTCCATACCCATAAAACAAAAGGATGAAACATATACCAAATTAGAGGTAAGAACTTACAGTTTACGAATATATTTGACAGATACTTAACTCCTTCTATTAAGGACTGTGAGCGTTGCAATACTTATACTTGCAATACTGCAGAGATAGAGTATTCATGTTTCCTACTCTATTGAACACTAACAAAACTTGAATGAAAGAAATCGCAAAGGAAAAATGAGAGGTCAGGTCGTTTCGGCTATTATGATAAAAAAGTTAAGGAGCTGGAATACTCTTTATAGAAAAAGTGATTAAATAGAGACAAACAGAAAACGATGTGACAGTGATGAAGTGAGTTAATTGATAATAATAAGGCAACTACTCGATTTTGAACTATGTTTATGATGCTTAGGATGGAATCTGGAGTGTCTGCCCAGATATACGAGGTCGCGAATATACTCTTTATATGTACATATATGAAAGCCAGCTCTGAAGAGATAAAGCATTCCTTGATACGCTGAAGAAAATCAAGAGATTTAATAATGTGTTTGGTGACATCGGTTATATAATCAGTCCAATCGAGGTTGTAAGTGACGCATATCCCGAGGATGGAAAGTCGTTCGGCTTCTGCGTCTCAAGCGCCATTCAGGGATAATGGCTGGGTAAAACTTCGTATAAGAGACGGTAGACAGCATTGATAGCTTGCAGCGACGTGCAATTAATTTACTGTCTAGATAGTATAATAGAGATAAATCCGTCACAAGTGTTACCATGGACCAAAATTCACATCAGTTCAAGCCACGTAATGCGTGTAAACCCCTTCTTATCTGACTTCAAGGAAAAAATTGCTCTAATAGCCTTCATTTTGTGTGATTGATCATAGGAACATGCATTTAGTTTAATGCCCTTATGACAAGTTGCTCGTAAAAATTTTAACGACTTTTCTGTAATTATTCATCGTCGACTTTTGCCACTTTTCAACCACCCACCCAGCAGCTCACCCCTTACCCTAATTTTGACATTCAACTAGTCGAGAAAAAACAAAAAGATTGGCACTAAATTACAACAAATGTGATTTCACATAAATAAAAATTTATTAAAGTCAACAATTCGCCCGACACCGGCTGACGTCAATACAAAACTACGACTCGCCAAATGCATCTGTGTTCCTTCAGATTTAATTTATTTGCTATTCACATTTGCTTTTCCGCCCATAATTTTCGACCAAAGCAATGAGGAACTGCATTTCAAGTGTTTAGAAAAAAAATCAAATATTTAAATATAATAAAATTTTTTTTCTGGCGGTGCAGTTACAAAAAAAAAAAACTATCATGCTGTCAGCAAAAAAAAGGTGAAAAACTGCTTCCATTGCTTGCTACTTTGAGTTCAGTGACCCGGAGCCCAAGCGATTGGACTTCGCCATCGGATTGCGGATTGTGGATTGACTTACTGCCTGTGCCGAGGAGTAGCAGTTTCACAATGCTCCTCTGCTGGTGAAGTGAGGAAAAAAAAAAAAATTAGAAGACGACGTCGAGAGTTCATCGTGCAAAATAAATAGAACGTGCATTCATGCAATTGCGAGACTGCGACGCTTGTGACTGTGTCTATCGTTCAATGACTCGTTAGGCGAACCTCCACGTCCGACAATGCAGCTATGCAGCTGTATTGAACTGACGACGCGCCTTGTGTCGCGAAAAAGCTTTTCCAATAGAACGTTTGGCATAAGTTGCGAAGCAGGGGGCTGCTTAATGCGGTGCGCTGGCGTTTAAATAACGCGCTTGTATTCACAACCTATCCATATGCAAGATCTTTGCTTACTTCTATTTATCGAAGGAGGCTGATTTTTATTAGAATTTTGTTTGTGATTCCTTTTCCTGCCTTGCATTCTTTCGTTCCACCCATACCTTAATGTGAGTCCATGTTTGATTGGAAAGCATTTGCAATCTATGACTTAGTTTAGTGGAGGTGTTTCAAGCACAGAATGATGTTGATTTTTGAGTTCTTTAACCCGCAACTTTTATAAAGTGCAGGAAAATATTTTGCTCTGTACACACGTATGACTTTGCTCGATTATTTAAGTATAACGCAAAAGTGACTCACAAATATTAAAATATCATATAGTCGTTAGAATTTTGGAAGAGAAAACGCGCCATCTTTGGTGACTGTGTGCTTTTAATGACGACCGCCAAAACTTGATTAAATTTATTTCGTCGTCATCGATCATCCAATTCGAAAGAGGACACAACTACCGGAACTGATGATATCGTTTTTGCCGACCCTCGATTCAACAAGTAAAAAAAATTAGCAAGGTTCGATTCAGACTTCTTGGAGTGAGGGAAAACCATCACATGGCTCTACTGCGCTAAACTATTGAGCCGATTCAACGAAGAATTGTACAAAAAAACGTTAAAAGCCTTATTTTTGGTACAGAAAGAAGGTCAGTTCCACCACGACAATGCACCTCCGTAGCTGAAAGCCGTAAAGGTTTCATTAATTTGTGGAATGGTTTTGAATTATTTTTTTGATCCTTTAAATTTTCTTTACAATTGAGTTCGAGATATTTTAAAACACTTAAAAAACCCCTAGGTATAGTAGAAAACAAAGATTTCCGAACGTGGTAAAAGGCTTGAAGCAGGTCATTTTCTCAAGAATCCCAGATGATCAGGATCAGCCCTGTAAGATTCTAGCAAGAAAGGATTGGATTACAAGACAATTTTCGTTGAAACAGTTCGAAAAGTAAATCAGTAAATACTAAGGTTAAGCTAACGCAAGGACTTGCTTCGGATATAATAGTATTTCCCTTATATTCAATGACGAAGAGAAGGTCTCTACCAATGCTTCGATACTAGCGATAGATACTTGCACTTGCCTTTAACAACCCCAAAACAAATGTACAATTACAATAACTAGGGTTTGTTTTTTATCCACAAAGAACCTCAAGTGGAAATGGAACCAGCTCTGTTTTCCTGCGTCCAAAGGAAATGCAATGAAGCTGCGTTTGTTAAATATGAAAAATCATACGCTAATTTAAACTCGAAGACAAGTCACTTGTTTGTGGATCCGAAATTGTATTCTCATTTACGATGATTGCCTTCAATGAAACTTTTTATTTAATCAAGGTGATGGCAGAGACGGGCGCACGACAGAGGCTTGATGCGGTTCGGTTGCGAAGTATTAGAAAGAAAATGCAGTGGGACAGAATAGAAAAGCTTTACGTACATATACCGAAGAGGTCATTGAAATGAATATTCATGAAACAGCCTTGGATGTGGTGTAGTGAATGCACAGTAAAAAAAAACCTTGGTTAAGTACGGAGTGCACGAAATAATGACACAACAATATCCAATAAAGCGAAATGAAAAATACCGACTTGTCTCAATTTTAATAATAAATTTTGCAAATACATAAATATAATAATGATTATTGTGATACTAGATGATTTAATTTCAGGTATGTTCTTAAGATTTAAAATTTGTTGACAACGGGAGACTGCTAACCTAAATAATGTAAGCCTTTGTATTACTTGTACTGATTCGCTTCTCGAGAAGTGATAGCCGGGATGAAAGGACATTTGTTTCAGTGCAAGATTTCTGTTTTATACTACTTTAACTAAAAAAATTATATTTTGTATTTTTTTTTAGATAATATGACAAGCTAGATCCCTGGTAAGGCTAATAGCTCTTTTCTATTCCGAGAACTGCCGGTCACAGATACTCTCAGCTTAGTTTAGTGTTCTATTCAGACTTAAGGACTAGTTTAAAATGCTTAGCTCGCATATTAGAAGGTTATAATTTCAATTTCCGAGAAATACCTCCTTAGCATTTGAAAATCCATTCGTCAATCTCAAAAATTAAATTACAGAAGCGCGACACAACTGTAGTCGCACAAAGTCCACCCCTCTTCTGATTTAAAACTGTATGAAACATAAATTGTAGGCCAAGTTATCACGGCAGTTCTTAATTATTAAGCACGGCATGTAGTCAGAATTTGATAAATGTGAACATTTAACATTTTTGATGGCATTATTTGCATAATCCTACATATTTTGAACTGCCGCTTCTATTGGGTTCTTTTTGAATTATGTATATATTATTTTGACCCTAAAAGAAGAATTATATTTTCGAGGTAAATGCGTACATATGTCAATCCAATAGGTATTTGTGTACCTGAAAAATAATATTGTAATGTTACTTCCAAAGTAAATTCTGCGTTGTCGAAACAGAGAATTTTCGTCGAAATAATGCACCAACAGCAGCTGTTTTACTGTTTGGTTTACTGATTTATTACAGAATATACTATATTTCAGTGGTCGTCTTGTGCACTCAATGATGAATAATGCAGCTGTTGGCGAAAATATGCGCTTAAGTCCGAGAACCTTAACATGCCAAATCTTATCAACTGAACGCTGGCCGCACATTCCTGATGAAATTTTGCATAAAATTCTCGAATTGTTCGCTAACAAGATCCAATCGATTAAAGCAAAATGACTACAAGCTTCGTTTCGCTTTCGTCTTTCCGGAGAGCGGCTCGAAATAGAGGACAATTATTCTGACAAAAATCATCTTTTTATTTGGGAAATCCCTTCTACGTGACCGGCAATGGAGGAACCGGTAGTCAATAGAGAGCGCTTAGCAGATTTTGCTTATGGGCAGAAATTCAGGATTTGGACATGAATGAGCTATTATTCCAGCAAGAAAAGGATGGCACACAAGCCAGACCACAAACAATCGATTTATTGCACACTTAGTTCAAAAATCGTGAGATCCTTCGTTTTGATGATGTGTTTTTTTTTTTTTGAGGTACCTTTTAGGATCGGTGTTATGCAAACAGTCAAGAGACGATTCAGGCACTTAAGCACAATATTCGCGAAAAGATGAACAATCGTTATGAAATGTCGAGCAGGTGTTTTATAAAAATTTTGTTTTTTCAAGGCTTAGCAGTATTCATCAACGTTCTGCACAGCATGAAATAAATTTTATGTACACCGATTTATTCACACGGAGTCTACTGTAGTTCATTTCTTTTTGACGAGTAATAAGCCGAGAAGCAACAAAATATCTTCAACAACATGGTTCCGAGATATTTTGCACTTCAGTCAAAAATCAAATAAACATAATCCGCTGTTAAAAAACGTCTTGAAAACATTTAAACATTATCACAGCAACGCTTAGGCTTCCGTCTCTTCGGTCTTTCGATAAAATTGCAATTTACACTCGCGAAATTGTGTCAACCACTTGCCATGCCCTTTTCAATTTCGAAATTCGTTCAATAAAAATTAAAAGAAACAAGAGAATATATAAAGCCAAAAGCAAAGTCCAAAAAAAAGAAACAATGCTCAGGGTCACTTCAATGAGAAAGAGAAACACAAAAAAATAAAATAAAACCGAAAACAGAGGAAGCAAAAGCTCAAGATATCAGGCGCCCTCTTCATCGCTGCAGCACAATAGAGCGTCACGCATTCATAACCTTGAGGATTTATATATTTCCATTTTAATAAGTCGAAACTAATTTCTCTCTCGTCCCCATGGCTGACAATAAGTGTTTTCCCGAGACTCGCATAATGCACTTTGCAAACTTCCACTTGCAACGATCCCCAACCGGGCGTAGCGTCCGTCAATCACCACAGTAAGCCAGACCAGGCGTTACTTTTCTCCATTCGAGATCGTGAGACACAGCACCAGAGCGTCGTAATAGGGTGTGTTGTGTGCAGTGTGAGCTTTTGTCTCGAAGTCACAGCCTTGTCAAGCGATATGGGTCAAGGATAGGTCGTTGGTACCTTTTACACACTAATCATTGAAACGAGGTCGCTTTCGCACATACACAACGATTGTATGCACAAGGGGATCGCATTGAGAGACTGGTTCACTTTAGATGATGCTTCTTGCTCGCCTTGGGGTGATCTCTCGGTGGTGGTATCGCGGTATGGTCAACAACGGGCAACGGTGTGGTATATATAAAAGGAGGAGGTAACTAGCGCGCTGACAGCTCATGCGTAATAAGGTGCCCCCAGTGTTTAAACTTCTGATTATGACGCATGTCGTAGCCACTGTGCAAACTTTCATTGAAATGTCATCATGCAGGCGACGCTAAAATGCACATTAAATTGTTTATAATTGTATAGCTTTTGTGATCGCAATGGAATGGCAGTAACTATTTGTTTATGAGGTTTGGCTCGGTCAGAAGACTGAGGGGAAAAAACAGCGTTTAAATATGTGGTCTGTTTGAGTTTCGCGCGATTTGGGCATATGGTCGAAAGACTATAAACCTTATAATGAATGAAGAATGAAGTGATCAAGTTGAAATTGACAACCAACTCGATTTGAAAAAGTAAATTAAAAGAAACTTTTTTTTTTTTGCTTTTTAAAAGCATTCGTGCAAGTCCATCAGTTTTCAGACTCAAGGAGTAAATATCTTCACGTCCTCGACCACAACATGTACGAGTACATACACATACGATCCATGTGTTCACTTCTGACATAATCTTTAGTTTTGGTGTGTACCTACAGTCATTCACAAAATTAAGTGTACACCTAAAGTTTATTTCTATATCACTATGGTTAGCAGATCAGGAAGGATTATTTCAACAAAATAGCTTCACTTCTTTAATTAATACAAAGTTAAAAAATAAAAAATAAATATACAATTAATTTTTTTTAAGTCGAAAAACAAAAAACGCTTAATTTTGAAGACGCCTTTTGTGTGTGGAAATGTATCTTTAGTTCATAACAACTGGAAAAAGTCTTAATAACATAAGTTAATTTTTGATACGTGTAGAGTTAAATCGGCCATCTTTAGTTTCATTTATTAATTGTGGTGTGAAAAAGCTGATAAAAGAGAGCAAACTGATGTTTCTGTAAGGGAAATAATGGTAAAGTTGTCGCATGAAGGGAAATCCTTGCGTGAAATTGGTAAAGTTAGCAATTGGAAAAAAACGAGGAACTCTAAATAACTATTACTGGTAGTGGAAGAAAGAAAATGTTATCTGAACATGATGAGTGATTAATTGAACGTTCAATAACTAGCCAGTCAAGATCCAGTGTTGCAAAATTAATCAATATCGAAGGAAACTTCCAGCCGTATTTTACGGAAATGAAATAAATGGAAGGGTCGCCCAAAAAAATCCATACATCTCTAAGGTCAACCAATTGAAGCGTAAGAAATTTGTAAAAGACCACGATAACAGTTTTTGGGAAAATGTTTTGTTCACGGATTAGACCAAAATAAACTTGTTTGGTTAAGGTGGAAGGCAAAAAAAAAAAAAAAACAAAAATATTTATTCAATTATTGATCACGGAGACGGTAATGTGATAAAGTGGCGGCCTGTGGACCAGGAAATTTTGAATTCATCGAAACCACGATGTACCAAATGAAATACCTAGCTATTTTACGGCGGAATATGGTGGAATCAGCGAGCAAATTCGAATTAGCTTCGGAGTTCTACTTTCAACAGGAGAATAATCCGAAACATACATCGCATGTTGTACGAGAACGGTTGCTATATAATGATCTTAGGCAACTCAAAACGTCATCTCAGTTCCCTGATTACAATCCAATTGAGAACTTATGGAATGAGCTTAAGAACGGGCTGAAGAATAAAACTTCCAGGAACAAAAATGAACTGAAAAAGAATACTCAGACAGTTTGGCACAAGATACCACAATCTTTTACCAAAATAAGCAGTAATAGATGCCAAGGGAGGCCAAACGATATACTAACTTTTCAAGTAAATATGTATTTATTCAATTTCTGAAACTAAGTTGGAAGTGAATGCTCAATTCTGTGTTCTGAAAATGAAGGTCTTGTTTATTTTCACTATGCTAAATAGAAATGTATTGAATATTTTATAAATAAGGAAGTAAATACATTGGGACAGACTGCATTTCAGAAGCAAATTGTTTTAATCCAAATACAAGAGTGAACCAATAATCGTGCAGTACAACCTCTCTTATTCGAAAAAATACTTTTTGCATTGAATTTCTTATAATTCGAAAGTCTTTCAAAGTCCGCACGATGTGATTCTTATTTACGTTGTTTCGTTACAGTGCTTTATTCCAGAAATACAGAATGGAACAAGTAAACAGATGTCTGGAACGCTATGCTCCTAAATGTCGTACATTTCGGAAGCCAACTGGCATAAAGTCGCTTGTTTTGAACAGTCTGGAGCAACATGCGACAAAAGAGATGCCGGAAGTCTCCTAGTAATCGTTCCGAAGAGCCATGCAATTAGCTATAATATTTAAGCCTACGCAGTTCATCAAATTGAAAGGACTGACTTCACTCAAACTCAGTGCATTTACGCCAGAGGTGTCAAGATCAAAGAGTTTTTTCTACTGCAAATAAATGATTTGAGCTTTTAACAGGTCCAACCGCACACACAGCTCGTGCGACATTGGACATTTCTAAGCAGCTTTTTAAGGTAGCCTCATGTCTTGTTTTGACGATTTGCACTAACTGGTAAGATCGGTCGACTTAACCGCTACAGACTGTATTCTTTAGGGATTTGGTCATCGAGTCTATGAGAATCAACAAAAGTCCATGGAATCTTTCAAGAAGACTACGCAACAAGAGTGCAAAAAAGAGTTCCACGAAGATGTTAACTAGTTTTGTGGTTGGCTTGTTGAAATAGGTTCCGTTTTATAGCTTCTCTTAAAATTGCAAAAAAATATTAAAAATCCTTTTAAAAGTTTGATCTTCATTATGTTTTACTCGACTTCTTGAAGTTATGAGTCCTTAATTAAGGACACCATTTCCCCGATCCTCAAGAGATGTCCACAAAACTTTGATCCTGTCAATTCTGCTAGACGGAACCGAGTGCTGAACGATAAGCAGAGCAGATTTTGAGCATTTTGAGAGAAGCATTCTTTGTCGCCAATATTTTGTCCCGTATGTGAGGACGGCAAATAGAGAAGATATAACCGCGTGTATCAAGATGTGGATTTAGTCCAATAAGCCAAAACACGTCAACCACACTACCTCAATCACTTCGAGCGATTGGACAAAAACGCTCCAGCAAAGAGGATCTTCGAATAACAGCCCCCAGGTTCGAGACGACAAGGAAGGCCGTTTTAAAGATCAAATGAATGCGGATGTCAGAGCGCTTGGTCTAAATAATCGGAAGCAGCTTGCTCGGGGTCTGCATGAGTTGGAGGCGAATTCTTTCTAAATTCCGGCAATTTCTGGAGAGATGATACATACTTAAACTAAACCATTCAACGATGATCTTTCAGAGTTTAGCAATCTGGAGATCTCGATCCAAGTTTCGTGTATTCTAGTCGCAAGTCAATAGTTGATTTCGAAAGGTTAAATATATTAAAATTAATAATATACAGGAAATAGGAACTTACCAATTCAAAGACTTCTTCTTTACAATGCGTCCGTAGTTGATTCTCCTGGTCAGTACACTAATCTGTTCTGCTTCTCTAACGCGTTGCAAATTTTCCTTTCTCGCATGCAGTTGTTTTTTTATAGGCGACGATGAAGTTGACGCCGTTGAAGATAACGCCTTCGTGACTGATGTGACCGCGGCATTCATCAAATCATCATCATCGTATTCATCCTCGTCGTCGTCATCCTCATAGTCCAGGTCATCCTGCATGGCTTCATATTTCCGAGCTTCTTGTTTCTTCAACGGTATGGGCGCCCTTTGGACTACCTCCTCTTCATCCGACGAACCAATAACAAACGCCACATTGCTTTCGTCCTTCAGCTCGACCATACCTGTGTCGTCCTCTTCATCATCGTCCTCATCGTCGTACTCATCTTCATCGAAATCAATCAGCGCATGGGGCAATTCTCGCAAATCCCTCGAAGATGATGAACGCTTCTCAATTTTCTCCATGTCTTCGTCTAGATACAGTCCAGCATCGTCATCCTCCTCATCCTCGTCTTCGTCCTCATCATCGCCATCATCGTCGTCGTCCTCTTCGTCACCGCCGTCGTCGTCGACATCATCGTCATCATCATCGTCGATGGCCACGACTTCCGAACGATCTTCATCGGCCTTGATTTCGATTATTGATTGTGCTTCTTGTGGGACACTTTTAAGTTCTGTGAGGAGGATCGGCTTCTCTTCTGAGACATCGCCTTCACACGCCGGCAATATTTTGTCCTTTTCTACATATTCAAGCACCGCATTCGTTGAAGTAGGTTCACACTCAATCGAAACAGCTGCAATTTCATCACCACCAGTGTCGCATTCTTCAATGGTTCGTGGTGGCTCATCTTCCACCTCATGCTTCACCAACTCGACAGCTTTTTCATATGTCTTTAATTCAATATCACCGTCTTTAATCAATTGCCCAGCTTCACACGCTCCATCCGCATCATCTTTGTTCTGTTCTGCAATTGGCGTTATTTCCAAATTTTCTTGCGATTCCACAGCTTTTTCGGTGATCTCTGTTGTTGCAATTACTTCCTCCCTAATTGATTCTTCCTCCTTTGGCTTAATATCACCCACTTGCACTGCTTCCACCGCTTCTTTCACAACACATTCTTCAACCTTTTCTGTGTTTTCCATGACAAAAGAAAAACTTCACTTTTATCACTTTCTGGGCCAGGAAAATCGTGTTAAATAAACAATTTAAAACAAAACAACAACGCGGTTGTCAGGAGGAGAAGGGATATTTTCTTTTCCAATTTTCCACCAACTCCTCGCTGCTGCTGTCAAAATTGATAAATGTCAAATGGGTTTTCCAATGGAGGGACTTTTTTTTTTAGTTCTGCTTGGCGAGCTTCCTCTGGTCTTGGACAAGCTTCCAGCGGCGCGTTTACCAATTGATTGTGCAACAGAGTCCACTATATTTGCATAATTTACGCACACTTATAACCGATTAACTGCAATTCGGAGAAAAACAAAGAAAATGCAACGTAAAACAGAGACAGCAGCACTTTTGCACTTACCCGACAGCTGTGGGCTGACAGAGACGAACGATTTTTTGCTGCTGCTAATTTCTTGCTCGTTTTTTTTTTGTTGCTTCCTTCTTCTCTTTTGGAGTGATTTACGAAATGCAGAGATAAATTCCTCGACGTGCGGAAGGAACAAAAACACACAAGAACGCCGGCGATCAATACATTTTGTTGTGGCGGCACTTGTTCGGTTTTGAATTTAAAGTAACCGTAATGATGGCCCGATTAATGATGAATTTTCACATTTACTTTAGATTACGGTAGCGATAATTGGGTGAAAATATTATGAGCAATAAATTAGCGCAGTTTCTTTGGGTAACTCACTGACGAACTTTTGACAGCCATATTTGATTCGATTAAGGCAATTGGCAACTGGAATGGGTACAAATGGAATAAAGCAAATGGCGGCAAGGGAAATTTACATCGGGCGTGTTCAATGATTGTTATGCTTTTCGTTGAAGAAAAAGTTTTCATCTGTAAACAGTTTTAATGTTTAGTATATGATTGTCAAAATAAAGTTCGAACTAACTGGAAGTACTTCAATATTAATGTGAACGATAAAAGTAGTTCATCAGTACAACCTTTAGTGGCTGCGGTTGCAATGATTTAAAAATCCTTCTGGAACTTCTTTGTAAATAGAAGGCGCCTTAAAACGTAACTTCAGAAATCATTTCGTAATTTGGCTTTGGTGGTTGAAACACAATGTTTGAAGCACCTTCGCCTTCAATTTGAAACTCCCAGTTTCTTCCGTAATGGATTTAAGATATCTTTATGGACATGTTAAAAAGAATCATCCCTTTTATGTTCTAGTTCTTTTTTATGATTCCGTCAAATACTTACATTTGAACACACTTAAGAAATATAACATTCCACGTTATCCTCGGCGGGCCCTATTGATTCGGCGGGTGATCAGTGGACCCAGGCAGCCTTCCTGAACATGAGTTTGGCCATTACTGGTGGTCGGAGTCAAAGTGGGCATATCCGTAATTCGTGTCTTGTCATCATGCATTACTCGGCTGCTCTTGGTTAAGAGTTCGTTCCACATAAAGCAGTTTGAATTCCTATGCGAGGAAAATCATTACACGGCTAGTTAAGTACGGTTGCAAGTATAGAGATGGATCAGGTCGTCCTTCCGTAGCTTGAAGATTTTGCATTATGTATATTGACATTCACCCAAATATCCGACGACGGTGGCACGTTGCTGTCTTGGAAGGCTTTCGTCTAAATTGGACAAGGATGAAGGCTAAAAAAGTCAAATGACCTATTGGCTAGCGGTATCGCAACCAACAACAACTGATAGAGTCTTTGGCTCTTGAAGTTAGGTTTATCTCAATAATTTCATTCTCACCCAAGATTATTGTATGTGTACTACCTCTTCCAGTGATTGGATGTCAAGATTAGTTGGTGTAGAGTGAATGGGATCGAAGAATCTTACTTCCACAATTTTTAAGGACTTTCTGATGGTTAGATGGTTTCATCTATTGAAGAAGTCAAAGATCGCTAAAAACAAATCATGTCTCCGACGGCCACAAGGCCCTCTTTGAACATTTGTTTCCACTCGTAAGCAGATAATACATTCAATCGGTTCTAACTAGTTCGCCACGACCATAGTACGTAAGCTTTTTATAAATTAAAAGACTTTGGTAGTAGAACAATGTTGGACCTCTATTTTGTCGAAAATTACTCCTCGTACTATAGTCTCTTTAGCCTAGCCGTCAATCTAGGCATTCATCGATCCATTTCTTGAAGGTTTCCAATGCTATTGATCTCCACGCTACTTGAAGTAACTTCCAACGCGTCTGAATAAGGTTTTATGTCTAGTCATTGAGAAGGCTTCGTTATATTTTTCAGTTTTTCGTTTTCTTCTTCATGATCCTCAGCTAGGAAGTAAGGAAGAATATTCCGTGGAATCATTGCGAATCCTGAGCTTAGTAAACGGGCGATGACAAGGTGTGTTCTTCCAATATACATATGTCTATACTTCTCGTTATTCATGGATAATTCGATACGAATGAGGTCTCCAACATCGATGGAAGACAAATAGGGAGCATATATTTTAAACAGACCGCCGATGGTAAACTCTCCAAAAATGAAAATTCGACTTCTTGGTCGGTAATCCACAGGCTCTTCTTAACTGATGCAAAATACGAGTATGAACTAAAATCTGGACGGTCCTTCCAAAAACGGGACAGTAACAAACTACTTTCGTGCCTGAATGATTACATAAACAAAAAAAAAAAAAAAAAAAACACCTCTTAGTTAAAACTTATGACTCATTTTACGATTCTCTATTCTTGGGAACCTGCCAATGTCAAAAAAGTCAAATATCTAATGACAAGAAATTCTTGAACAACGACTGATAGAACTTATTTGCTCCGAAAATAATGAATTCCCTTGTTCGTAGTTTATGTCGCTATCTGTACAAAACCTAAGCGCCATGGATTTATCGATACACCTTGTCCTTATCAATTATTGAAAAAAGTAAATACAATTTTGAAACATTAACTACCTTGACCTGCGAAGGTTTTTTTTTTGTAGTCTCTTGGCCAACCGAGATAAGCAGTTAAAAATTAAAAACCTTTATCAGAGCCGCGTAACGTTTATTAAATATTAAGCATAATTATAAATTGCTGATAAGAAACTGGGACTGACTTTGATTTCCATGCTCGGCAACTTGTGGATTCATTTTTTTTAATCATTTTGGAACGGGTAGGTTTCCAAATTACTCGTACTAAAAATGTTGCTCAAACCAAAAGGTGCTCCAATTCAGCAGTATCAGTGCTATCGTACTTGAAAAAAATAAAATTTTTAAATGCAAAAGACAAAAGACGAAAGAAGTCTTCAAATTAAGTAGCACAAGATTTACGCAAACTAAGATCCACACATGACACATAAAAGGGATTTCCCTAAACGATCGAACTTCCATCCACATCGGCCATGTGTTGATTGAGCTAAACAGTCGTCAAATATTTCAGATGTACTATATGAACCATCAGAGTTACTAACTTTAACTCAGACCACACTTCAAAGTTGCACCTCGATTTTGAGTCCAACTGTGCAATGCAATGGTCTCTATATTGGACACCCAAGCATCTAAGCGAAACACTCTCAAATAAGCTACTGTCTACCACAAACGTCAACAAAACTTCGTTACTATGGCGAACTTTAATTCAGAAAGTACCAGAGACCACTTTAGGCTTCCATCCACCTCCAACAAGATTTGGTGTGAATCTTGTCACCCATCCGTAGGAAATTTTGGGCGTATTCAAGAAGCATTTCCAGGAGTTGTTAAACAATAACGACCAAAGGATAATGGGAGAATATGGAGAAAATCTAACTCCAACCGATGAAGCAGTTCTCCTACAGTGGAATAAAGTAAGTACGATCATAAAGAAGCTGATCTTAAACAAATTGGAATGTTCCGATAGTGAGCATGTTAATACACCCCTTCTAAAAGAAAAGAGATCCTGTGTTTTGCAATAACCATCGACGCGTTTCCTTGCTTGACGTTTCTTTAAAAAATCGTACCAGAGATTCGATGAACCTAATGCCGGCGTTCCGAAGACGTTGTACCAGCAGTATGAAAACTTCCGTTTACCTCAAAACTTAAACAAGTAGAAAAATAGTTTGGGAAATGAGGCACAAAACGACTGGTGAAAATTCTTAAGAACGGACGAGTCGAAATATGAAGATTTTGTCCATAAAAAGGGCAAGCTTACCTTCGGTGGTCTAATGAAGAATATATTATCCTTCGCTGTGTTGCCCCAACAGTAAAACATGATGGTGGTTCCATTATAGTCTTGAGCTCTTTCTCTTCGGAGAACTTATCCACATCGATGGAATCGTGAATAGGGTGAATTATAAATAAATATTCAAAAAGCACACTGTAATATCGGAATTGTGCATAGCCTTCGATTCTCATAATTACAAAATATTGATCCGATTTTTACAAGTTTTGCAGAGAGGAAACCCTACAAATAAAGCTCAATCACTGGACCTGAACTCACTAGAGCTGCTTTGGGAAGAATTTGACAAAAAATTTTGAAAACAGTGTCCAACATTAGCTGGCAAATTGTGGTGTACCTTCAAGTAGACCGAAGATAAATAATATTAGAAACTTTTTAGTTGATTGCAAGAATTTTTGGATAAACGACCTAATTGGCTCAAGAACGAGTAAGTTTTTCGATGAAATAGAGGTCTTATTTTTTTTTTTATTATCATTCAAATATTCATGAGGATCAATGAATTTTGTGAAACTTCTTACTTAAAATTTGGATAATAATTAAAAAAAATAAACATTTTCTTACTCACAAAAACAATCATTTCGGCAATATTCATCTTTATTAAAATAAACAAAAACCATACACTGCTGGATCAAGTGCTCCCGAAAGCCATAAAACAACTGGAAATAAAAAAAAAATTGGTTACAAAATAACTCAGAAATAATAATTTGTGTAAAAAAAATAAAATTACCCACACGTGTGTTGTGTGATATCTAGAAAGGCCCTTCTTCTACAGGGCTGCCAAAGTTAAGTTTGTGCTGCAGTTTGAAGGGTTTTCTTTGGAATCCTCGTCCTGCGACATAGCGATGGATGCTTATGTAGGCTTAGTTTAACCTCAGTATTGCTTTAAAGGCTAGTAAGGCTTATTGGTTAGGGTAGTTGGAGTTACTTCATAAATGAAAGGTAAATCATAAGTAGGTTTTAAGTTAAGACATAGTTCTATCCTATACTGATACAGAAAGTTCCACTTTGGACATCTTTTTTTTCATCTGTGTTCGTATGTATGTACGTTTATTTATTATTTTTTTTTACTTTCCTTCTATTCTCCCTTTGACTCGATATGGAAAGGAGGACAAGGACTACTTTATTGGATGAACACTGCCAGACACAAACAATCCTGTCACTGTTCTGTTTAATAATATCGAAGATGATATTTAAAATAGAACTTTTCTTTATCAGAGAGCTTGATTTTAAAATAAGAAGAAAAATTATGTTTTTTGGCGATTGTTTTATTGAAAATCTTAAGCCACCAAAAATCCAACTTAACGAAAACCTTTACCGGTGTTACGCGTCGATTGAATGAAGTTTAGATTCGATAGATTTGTTGATTCTTAAGATACCCAGGCGGTAAAATCTACACTGAAGTAAACGTTCGTCCACACACAAATACTGAATTAAAATATCGGGGAACTCGAAACGTGTAATAAATCAACTTTAAAAGGAACAAATTTCTATTCGATCTATTTAGTTCGAAAAAAAATTCTGCGAATTAAGCGAAAGCTTAAAAGTCGATATCAAATTCTTCGTCCCAGTTCAGACTCCACCCATGGAGCAATTAAAACTAAAATACATCTGAGTTTCAAACCATCTGCACGTTCTGTGCAACATACATTTTAAGAGTAGTCAAAACTTCTTGAGAGCGATCCAATTGTATAAAAAAAAGGATAGATATTTCACAACCTCAACAACAGACTGTAGAACGGAAATTTCCATGCAATCAAATTCATTATGATAGCAAATATCTCTTATCTATTACCACCATATGCCCTCGTAGCATAATTAACGGTTTTCATTAAGTAAATGATTAATTAATCTATCTAATGCATCTGTGCGGCAATATTCTTTTCGTTCGCATATCTACATACGTACATTTATGTACCTACTCCACGCGCACAGTAAATGTATCTTTGTTCATAAAATACGCTTAAGGCCAACTAGCTGGCCATCAACTAACGACAATGGAATGGAAAAGTTTAAAAATATTTTTTTATATATATTTTTTTTTTCACCTCTTATCGAGGTCAGTGACCGCAGACTCGCCGCGCAGCCACAAAGATAATTACCGCGTAGCGCTTACCATTTTTATCTACACAATTATACACATTTTTCATAAACTAGTGTGTACGTATGTTTGTTTGTATGCAGATACTTTTGTATCTATGCGTATATCTTTACTTTTCAATTGTATTGTGCTGATATGTCTATTTACAGTAAAACAAACTTACGGACCACAAGGTGTTTAAAAGATAAACTGCACCGTTCTCGGTGCAAAGTACATTCAATTCATGTTCGCGCCATATATTTGCGAGTATGAATGGCAAAACGCTTGTCCAGATACAAATGCTCTTTAACATAACACAAAACAAAAAAAAAGGAATATAACTCAAAATTTATGTATGTGTGAAAAAGTAGCTTTGCACGAATGCAACTTTTAATTGGCTACGCGAGTGATTGTGCAAACACTTAAAAAAATAAAAAACAAACATTTGTCGATATGGGTATGCGCTGGCGATAGTCATGCATAGTGGCAGAGGTCGAACAAACTTGTTGACCTGGTTTAGATTTTCTTTCTTTTTGATTAAATATAGCACGAAATTAAACTTTAAATATTACTCTTCCAAACTTAATGTGATTTTTGCTTTTTATCAACCTTTACAAAACATATGGTGCCTTCATGGGATGGGATGTATGTTGGATTTGGAAAGAAACTTAAACATAGTCTGCAAAACTTCACAAATCTGGATCCGGATCAGTTAGCAAACGATTGAACCAGCGCACAGATGTCAAATGACCCTCTTTTGCCATGAATCACTATTCGACAAAATATTTACTTATATACTCATCGGGGACAACCCTTTGGAAACAAAGGCATAGTAGCTTCACCATTTATGTGTGTAGCCTTTTGTTTTTTGCACAAGTGGCGGGGCTTGAACCTATAGTTTATTGCTGACTCTTAACGGCCACAGAAGCTTTATCACGTTAGATGTTTTTTTTTCCGGAGTTGAACACACGACTCTGTGTTCAGCAGGATCCACGGAGCCTCGTTTAAGGATATTACAAAGGGCAGAGTCTTGTTGGTTTATCTTGCTTTTTTCCATAATTTTTTTTTGTTGTATCTGAAGCATATCAGCCAGTTCGCTATCGCTATTTAGCTCGTACAGCTCTTAGTTGAATCTGCTCCTTGATCAGAAACCAAGAGCATTTTCATCCTTCACGAGGTCCATAATTCTGCGCAATTTCTGTATGTATCTCGGTCGAGACGATAAGGGTTTTAGATAGAGTGAGATGTGATCGGCATTGTAAGAAGTATAACATCGTTCAAATGTCCGCCGCGCTTCTCTGGTATCCGAAATGTCCAATTTTCCATGACTCAGGCTGAATTTGACCGGTCGCATCGGTGATGTTGGCTTTGAGGGCCGCCCTGGCTTGTGGCTTATTCGCATAGACCTGCCACTTCAGAAAACCACGCCAGTTCACATAACCTCCACGTTAGATCATCATGCCCTCGAATCGCTCGAGTAGAATTTCCAATTTGGCGTGAGCTGTGTGGCACTGAGCGTCATCTTGTTGATAACGCAGTTGCCAACAGCTCCAGAGTCCAGTCATCGAACATACGTCGTTTTCTTAGGTCGCTTACCTTCAGCTCCTTAGTCAGTTGGTTTTTGTACAGGGGCAGGCTCAAATCATGACGCGAAATTCGCCAAGTTGTGGTCCGCCAAAGTCCGAGTTCTTTTGAGCATCGCGAAACCGACTTCCTCGATTTCTCCTTCACACGCTCACGGACAGCGGCGATGTTTTCGGTAGATCTTGCTTTTCGTCGTCGTACGTGTGTTGGTTGACCGTTGGACTCAAATTTATTCTTCACACTACAAATAGTTCTCTCCAAAGAACGATTATTGCTACCCTAAAATAGGCAAAGCGCAAGCAACCTTGGTCGAACAGAATACCCATTTTGATAAAAACAATTTTATTATTAACACATGTTGTTGAATGTTATATCTGTCCATTGTGATTTAGCAAAACAGACTGAAAAAATCACATCTAATTTGACAAATGTAGCTTCAATAATATGGCCGATATTAAGGGTCATAGCTCAGAAGTCCCTAGTGGCAGACCTTTTATTACTAAATTGTCTTTTCCGTTCAAAACGAAAACGAATCTGACTTGACTTCCCCGAAGTTGCAATCATTTATTGTGAAGGTTTGTTCTTTTGTAAATCGTTTTGACTTCACTCACCTTGAGTCCCATCTTGGCCCCTTCAGGTTCGATACCTGCAAACTCACCTTTATCTTCTCACCAATTTCGTCTGCATCTGCATGCATCTGGACAGATTCCAGAATGTTCAATCCTCTGGTGTAAACTTGTAAACGATTCTTTCTTAGAAGAATGTAAAAATGTGGTATTACAGCGATTGGCTTTTGCTTTTTTCACTAAATGCCATGGTTAGGCCGGTGCTCCTTCTTTTTGGCCACGTTGGCCGCTCCCTTCTCATGATCTAGTTGTAAAGTTTCTTAAGAACTTGCTAGAAAGCTCTTCCTCTTTTTGGGCCAATCCTTTGCCGGCAGCCTTATACATTATAGTTTTTTATGTAAATTTATCTTAAAAATAAAAGTATCTTAAGCGGGAAGCAAAGTTTAAGGCTACAAAGAAATTATCTTTGAACAGACAAAGGTGTGAGAAAAGTTTACTATTTTTTAAATAGAGTTCATTCGCGCAAGCTGGAGAAGATAGGGTAATGCCCGAGTAGTTGAATCTATCGGAACAAGTATATGTATAGGCGAGCAAAAGAAGAAGCGAGTTGATATTTTGAGAGGAAATCTTCGGAGCTTCCAAACTGACGCAGGCACATTATTGAAGAGGCTACCTACCACGGATTAGACCTGGGGTCATAACTTTTATCTTGAGACGAAACAACCGACTTAGACCTAGAATGGTTTTCACCAAGACAATTCTCATACAGCAGTTGTCACGGATGGTATCCGAGGTGCGAATTTCGAACTCAAACAGAAATACTACTCTCCAAATATGGCCCACCGGATTTCTCTTTCTTTCCCGACTAAAGAAGCAGCTCCGGGGATAGAAATTCCAAGACAAAAGTAAGGTGATGAGCTGCGAATATGCAGAAAAATTAATTTAAAAAATGTTGTGGTGTTCTTCTTTGTGAAAATCTTATTTCTTCTGCACTTGAGAACAGGAATGTTTCTCTAGCCAGTATACTTGAAGTTCCAAGTTTCAAATTAACGTTTTAATCTACTCCAACAAAAAAAAAAAACAGAATTGCATTGGTGCGAATAAAATCAGCCAGAAGGTTCTTTCACTCTTACACCTTCCTAGCTGAACCTGCTGATAGGCAGTAAGAATTTCACCCAAAGTCATGGTGATAACTTATCGCGGTGGAGCCCTCCATTTTCCAGATCCAATACGGAGGATACGTATGGCATCGTGACATTTCAAATTAAGACTTCAAATTTGATCGTTCCTCACAAGAAACAATCGGGTGGCGCATTAAACTATGATTTCGACCCGATTTCGTAATCTTCTATGCCAATTCTTGGCCTTAGCATTTAGCATGATTTAGAAAGTTGACATTTAAAAAACCATATTAATTAATTAACATTTATTCGTTGTTGTTATTGTTGATTTGGCTGCTTAACCGCACGCACGACGATAATCCTCGTCTCGAATTTAAAACGTAATTTATCAATGACAACTGGCTTCACCTTTTTTTCGCAAATTCTATTTTGACGTGTTTTTTTTTCTTTACATATTTACATTTCCTCGGATGTAGAAATCTAGCGTCAAGCAGCTTACCAACCGTGAGAAATCTCGGATGTGCAGATAAACCATAGGTTTCAAGCTGTGAAGATTTAAATTTGCTTGAGATACGTTTTCTATTTGCTTAAAGATACTCACGATGGAGGCATGAAAATATACATTGTCATCTCTATTGGCATAAATTTTAATGATGAAAAATGTTGGGATTAAAGTCATAACAAGATTTTTATAGGATTTCTAAAGCGAGTAAGAAAGTGAGATTTCAGAGTTCATTAATCTCGGGCAGCCATTAACTGTATTTTTATTGGAGTAAAATATGGTGACAAAAAAAAGCTTCATATTTATATTGTTATTAAGTCCCTGGTAACCAATCGGTTTATGGCAGTGGCATGGTGCCATATACAGTCCTGAGGAACTGTGTGAAACACTTCGCTGGTTCGTGCGTTTCTCGATAATTTTGTTGGGTTCGCTGTGAGGCAGACTGCAGCAATTCTTAAGAAAATCGTTATGGTCATAAATCCATTTATTCCCTTAATTTTCTTGGAATTTGCAAGTGGTACCTAAGTAGCGGCTTGAAGTGAGACCGGGCTGATTCTCGGGGTTCATTGTTTCTTCTATTTGATAGTCATAATGTAGGCAGAGACCTAAACGACTACGAGTTCAATGCTAAAGGCTTACATCGATTCTATTTTGACACCTGCGCTCCTCGGTTAGTTTCATTGATCTTAAGGTATCCATCTAGCAAATCGCCTTTGAACATCAGAGTGAAGTAGTGCGTTTTCCGATATATGCTTGGATACAAACGAGGACAATGTTTGAGCAGCGGAACAATCACAGCCTTCCATCTGAAATGGGCCCGGCAAAATGATCTCGAAAACTGTGACTTATATTTCAGTGATTGCTAGACGGAACAAAAACAGCACAAGAAGCCTTGAGATTTAGGAATGTGGACGAGCGCATTAATCACGATGTTTTAACCGATGATTATTCTTCGTACGAGGTAGAGTACGAGTACGGACTGTAAAAAAAATTGGATTAAGTGGTCACTAAGTTGGTAGATATCAACACTCAAGGCCGAAGAGTGTTGAAATTTACACCACTGCCATGACAAAGACTCTCTTTTATAGCAGACAACTCGATGGTATTTTAGAGATCATATGGGTTCATTATGGGTGTGGTTCGAAGTGCCATCACAAAATAAATGTTTGTACTTCTATTAATTAAAAGAAAAATCAATTTGAATGAGCTTGAAGTTGAGCCATTCTAACTAGATTTGGAGTTTCCATAATTAACCTTATCCTAATCGTAAGGCATATTTCAAGGTCAAGCGGTGCCGATTATCTATCACGTTGTCGATTCCAGTGTAGATAGGTAACTTGCCTATCAACAACAATGGCACACAATTTCTTGAGCCGCATCTGGTGCGGATATTAAAAAATAACACCATCAAGTTTGATTGCTGCAATGACACGTGGGGCGAAGATGACATCAAACTGAAAACGAAACATCGAAACACCGTGGTAGCTTCTCCAAAGAGGTCTTGTATAAAATGGGGACAGCAAGATCATATTGGATACCTTTCCCATATTTTTTGTTTGCTTTCGAGGAACCAGCCAGTTTCTCGATGAAATATGATGAAAACGGCCGATTTTTGCCTCTATCTTTTTTCTCGATATTTCCCTCAAATTTAGGTTGTTTTTCTCAAATTCACCATATATGTGCTCAGTTTGAAGCCTTTGTTAAGATCAACAGCTCCGTTTTAATAAAACTCAAAATCGAGAAAAAAGTGCATTTTAAAATCATGGGCTATAGTCCACAAAAAAAGACGAAAAAAGGTGATTTTTGTCTCTATTTTTTTCTCGATATTTCCCTCAAATAAAGCTTGTTTTTCTCAAATTCACCATATATGTGCTCAGTATGAAGCCTCTGTTGAGATCAACAGCTCAGTTTTAATAAAACTCAAAATCGAGAAAAAAGTGCATTTTAAAATCATGGGCTATAGTCCACAAAAAAAGACGAAAAAAAGGTGATTTTTGTCTCTATTTTTTTCTCGATATTTCCCTCAAATAAAGCTTGTTTTTCTCAAATTCACCATATATGTGCTCAGTTTGAAGCCTTTGTTAAGATCAACAGCTCAGTTTTAATAAAACTCAAAATCGAGAAAAAAGTGCATTTTAAAATCATGGGCTATAGTCCACAAAAAAAGACGAAAAAAAGGTGATTTTTGTCTCTATTTTTTTCTCGATATTTCCCTCAAATAAAGCTTGTTTTTCTCAAATTCACCATATATGTGCTCAGTATGAAGCCTCTGTTGAGATCAACAGCTCAGTTTTAATAAAACTCAAAATCGAGAAAAAAGTGCATTTTAAAATCATGGGTTATAGTCCACAAAAAAAGACGAAACAAAGGTGATTTTTGTCTCTATTTTTTTCTCGATATTTCCCTCAAATAAAGCTTGTTTTTCTCAAATTCACCATATATGTGCTCAGTATGAAGATTCTGTTGAGATCAACAGCTCAGTTTTAATAAAACTCAAAATCGAGAAAAAAGTGCATTTTAAAATCATGGGCTATAGTCCACAAAAAAAGACGAAAAAAAGTGATTTTTGTCTCTATTTTTTTCTCGATATTTCCCTCAAATAAAGCTTGTTTTTCTCAAATTCACCATATATGTGCTCAGTATGAAGCCTCTGTTGAGATCAACAGCTCAGTTTTAATAAAACTCAAAATCGAGAAAAAAGTGCATTTTAAAATCATGGGTTATAGTCCACAAAAAAAGACGAAACAAAGGTGATTTTTGTCTCTATTTTTTTCTCGATATTTCCCTCAAATAAAGCTTGTTTTTCTCAAATTCACCATATATGTGCTCAGTATGAAGCCTCTGTTGAGATCAACAGCTCAGTTTTAATAAAACTCAAAATCGAGAAAAAAGTGCATTTTAAAATCATGGGCTATAGTCCACAAAAAAAGACGAAAAAAAGTGATTTTTGTCTCTATCTTTTTTCTCGATATTTCCCTCAAATAAAGCTTGTTTTTCTCAAATGCACCATATATGTGCTCAGTATGAAGCCTCTGTTGAGATCAACAGCTCAGTTTTAATAAAACTCAAAATCGAGAAAAAAGTGCATTTTAAAATCATGGGTTATAGTCCACAAAAAAAGACGAAACAAAGGTGATTTTTGTCTCTATTTTTTTCTCGATATTTCCCTCAAATAAAGCTTGTTTTTCTCAAATTCACCATATATGTGCTCAGTATGAAGCCTCTGTTGAGATCAACAGCTCAGTTTTAATAAAACTCAAAATCGAGAAAAAAGTGCATTTTAAAATCATGGGTTATAGTCCACAAAAAAAGACGAAACAAAGGTGATTTTTGTCTCTATTTTTTTCTCGATATTTCCCTCAAATAAAGCTTGTTTTTCTCAAATTCACCATATATGTGCTCAGTATGAAGCCTCTGTTGAGATCAACAGCTCAGTTTTAATAAAACTCAAAATCGAGAAAAAAGTGCATTTTAAAATCATGGGCTATAGTCCACAAAAAAAGACGAAAAAAAGTGATTTTTGTCTCTATCTTTTTTCTCGATATTTCCCTCAAATAAAGCTTGTTTTTCTCAAATGCACCATATATGTGCTCAGTATGAAGCCTCTGTTGAGATCAACAGCTCAGTTTTAATAAAACTCAAAATCGAGAAAAAAGTGCATTTTAAAATCATGGGTTATAGTCCACAAAAAAAGACGAAACAAAGGTGATTTTTGTCTCTATTTTTTTCTCGATATTTCCCTCAAATAAAGCTTGTTTTTCTCAAATTCACCATATATGTGCTCAGTATGAAGCCTCTGTTGAGATCAACAGCTCAGTTTTAATAAAACTCAAAATCGAGAAAAAAGTGCATTTTAAAATCATGGGCTATAGTCCACAAAAAAAGACGAAAAAAAGTGATTTTTGTCTCTATCTTTTTTCTCGATATTTCCCTCAAATAAAGCTTGTTTTTCTCAAATTCACCATATATGTGCTCAGTATGAAGCCTCTGTTGAGATCAACAGCTCAGTTTTAATAAAACTCAAAATCAAGAAAAAAGTGCATTTTAAAATCATGGGCTATAGTCCATAAAAAAAGACGAAAAAAGGTGATTTTTGTCTCTATCTTTTTTCTCGATATTTCCCTCAAATAAAGCTTGTTTTTCTCAAATTCACCATATATGTGCTCAGTATGAAGCCTTTGTTAAGTGTTAAGATCAACAGCTCAGTTTTAATAAAACTCAAAATCGAGAAAAAAGTGCATTTTAAAATCATGGGCTATAGTCCATAAAAAAAGACGAAAAAAGGTGATTTTTGTCTCTAGCTTTTTTCTCGATATTTCCCTCAAATAAAGCTTGTTTTTCTCAAATTCACCATATATGTGCTCAGTATGAAGCCTCTGTTGAGATCAACAGCTCAGTTTTAATAAAACTCAAAATCGAGAATAAAGTGCATTTTAAAATCATGGGCTATAGTCCACAAAAAAAGACGAAAAAAAGTGATTTTTGTCTCTATCTTTTTTCTCGATATTTATCTCAAATTTAGGTTGTTTTTCTCAAATTCACCATATATGTGCTCAGTATGAAGCCTCTGTTGAGATCAACAGCTCAGTTTTAATAAAACTCAAAATCAAGAAAAAAGTGCATTTTAAAATCATGGGCTATAGTCCATAAAAAAAGACGAAAAAAGGTGATTTTTGTCTCTATCTTTTTTCTCGATATTTCCCTCAAATAAAGCTTGTTTTTCTCAAATTCACCATATATGTGCTCAGTATGAAGCCTTTGTTAAGTGTTAAGATCAACAGCTCAGTTTTAATAAAACTCAAAATCGAGAAAAAAGTGCATTTTAAAATCATGGGCTATAGTCCATAAAAAAAGACGAAAAAAGGTGATTTTTGTCTCTAGCTTTTTTCTCGATATTTCCCTCAAATAAAGCTTGTTTTTCTCAAATTCACCATATATGTGCTCAGTATGAAGCCTCTGTTGAGATCAACAGCTCAGTTTTAATAAAACTCAAAATCGAGAAAAAAGTGCATTTTAAAATCATGGGCTATAGTCCACAAAAAAAGACGAAAAAAAGTGATTTTTGTCTCTATCTTTTTTCTCGATATTTATCTCAAATTTAGGTTGTTTTTCTCAAATTCACCATATATGTGCTCAGTATGAAGCCTCTGTTGAGATCAACAGCTCAGTTTTAATAAAACTCAAAATCAAGAAAAAAGTGCATTTTAAAATCATGGGCTATAGTCCATAAAAAAAGACGAAAAAAGGTGATTTTTGTCTCTATCTTTTTTCTCGATATTTCCCTCAAATAAAGCTTGTTTTTCTCAAATTCACCATATATGTGCTCAGTATGAAGCCTTTGTTAAGTGTTAAGATCAACAGCTCAGTTTTAATAAAACTCAAAATCGAGAAAAAAGTGCATTTTAAAATCATGGGCTATAGTCCATAAAAAAAGACGAAAAAAGGTGATTTTTGTCTCTAGCTTTTTTCTCGATATTTCCCTCAAATAAAGCTTGTTTTTCTCAAATTCACCATATATGTGCTCAGTATGAAGCCTCTGTTGAGATCAACAGCTCAGTTTTAATAAAACTCAAAATCGAGAAAAAAGTGCATTTTAAAATCATGGGCTATAGTCCACAAAAAAAGACGAAAAAAAGTGATTTTTGTCTCTATCTTTTTTCTCGATATTTATCTCAAATTTAGGTTGTTTTTCTCAAATTCACCATATATGTGCTCAGTATGAAGCCTCTGTTGAGATCAACAGCTCAGTTTTAATAAAACTCAAAATCAAGAAAAAAGTGCATTTTAAAATCATGGGCTATAGTCCATAAAAAAAGACGAAAAAAGGTGATTTTTGTCTCTATCTTTTTTCTCGATATTTCCCTCAAATAAAGCTTGTTTTTCTCAAATTCACCATATATGTGCTCAGTATGAAGCCTTTGTTAAGTGTTAAGATCAACAGCTCAGTTTTAATAAAACAGAAAATCGAGAAAAAAGTGCATTTTAAAATCATGGGCTATAGTCCATAAAAAAAGACGAAAAAAGGTGATTTTTGTCTCTAGCTTTTTTCTCGATATTTCCCTCAAATAAAGCTTGTTTTTCTCAAATTCACCATATATGTGCTCAGTATGAAGCCTCTGTTGAGATCAACAGCTCAGTTTTAATAAAACTCAAAATCGAGAAAAAAGTGCATTTTAAAATCATGGGCTATAGTCCACAAAAAAAGACGAAAAAAAGTGATTTTTGTCTCTATCTTTTTTCTCGATATTTCCCTCAAATAAAGCTTGTTTTTCTCAAATTCACCATATATGTGCTCAGTATGAAGCCTCTGTTGAGATCAACAGCTCAGTTTTAATAAAACTCAAAATCAAGAAAAAAGTGCATTTTAAAATCATGGGCTATAGTCCATAAAAAAAGACGAAAAAAGGTGATTTTTGTCTCTATCTTTTTTCTCGATATTTCCCTCAAATAAAGCTTGTTTTTCTCAAATTCACCATATATGTGCTCAGTATGAAGCCTTTGTTAAGTGTTAAGATCAACAGCTCAGTTTTAATAAAACTCAAAATCGAGAAAAAAGTGCATTTTAAAATCATGGGCTATAGTCCATAAAAAAAGACGAAAAAAGGTGATTTTTGTCTCTAGCTTTTTTCTCGATATTTCCCTCAAATAAAGCTTGTTTTTCTCAAATTCACCATATATGTGCTCAGTATGAAGCCTCTGTTGAGATCAACAGCTCAGTTTTAATAAAACTCAAAATCGAGAAAAAAGTGCATTTTAAAATCATGGGCTATAGTCCACAAAAAAAGACGAAAAAAAGTGATTTTTGTCTCTATCTTTTTTCTCGATATTTCCCTCAAATAAAGCTTGTTTTTCTCAAATTCACCATATATGTGCTCAGTATGAAGCCTCTGTTGAGATCAACAGCTCAGTTTTAATAAAACTCAAAATCAAGAAAAAAGTGCATTTTAAAATCATGGGCTATAGTCCATAAAAAAAGACGAAAAAAGGTGATTTTTGTCTCTATCTTTTTTCTCGATATTTCCCTCAAATAAAGCTTGTTTTTCTCAAATTCACCATATATGTGCTCAGTATGAAGCCTTTGTTAAGTGTTAAGATCAACAGCTCAGTTTTAATAAAACTCAAAATCGAGAAAAAAGTGCATTTTAAAATCATGGGCTATAGTCCATAAAAAAAGACGAAAAAAGGTGATTTTTGTCTCTAGCTTTTTTCTCGATATTTCCCTCAAATAAAGCTTGTTTTTCTCAAATTCACCATATATGTGCTCAGTATGAAGCCTTTGTTAAGTGTTAAGATCAACAGCTCAGTTTTAATAAAACTCAAAATCGAGAAAAAAGTGCATTTTAAAATCATGGGCTATAGTCCATAAAAAAAGACGAAAAAAGGTGATTTTTGTCTCTATCTTTTTTCTCGATATTTCCCTCAAATAAAGCTTGTTTTTCTCAAATTCACCATATATGTGCTCAGTATGAAGCCTCTGTTGAGATCAACAGCTCAGTTTTAATAAAACTCAAAATCGAGAAAAAAGTGCATTTTAAAATCATGGGCTATAGTCCACAAAAAAAGACGAAAAAAAGTGATTTTTGTCTCTATCTTTTTTCTCGATATTTCCCTCAAATAAAGCTTGTTTTTCTCAAATTCACCATATATGTGCTCAGTATGAAGCCTCTGTTGAGATCAACAGCTCAGTTTTAATAAAACTCAAAATCAAGAAAAAAGTGCATTTTAAAATCATGGGCTATAGTCCATAAAAAAAGACGAAAAAAGGTGATTTTTGTCTCTATCTTTTTTCTCGATATTTCCCTCAAATAAAGCTTGTTTTTCTCAAATTCACCATATATGTGCTCAGTATGAAGCCTTTGTTAAGTGTTAAGATCAACAGCTCAGTTTTAATAAAACTCAAAATCGAGAAAAAAGTGCATTTTAAAATCATGGGCTATAGTCCATAAAAAAAGACGAAAAAAGGTGATTTTTGTCTCTAGCTTTTTTCTCGATATTTCCCTCAAATAAAGCTTGTTTTTCTCAAATTCACCATATATGTGCTCAGTATGAAGCCTTTGTTAAGTGTTAAGATCAACAGCTCAGTTTTAATAAAACTCAAAATCGAGAAAAAAGTGCATTTTAAAATCATGGGCTATAGTCCATAAAAAAAGACGAAAAAAGGTGATTTTTGTCTCTAGCTTTTTTCTCGATATTTCCCTCAAATAAAGCTTGTTTTTCTCAAATTCACCATATATGTGCTCAGTATGAAGCCTTTGTTAAGTGTTAAGATCAACAGCTCAGTTTTAATAAAACTCAAAATCGAGAAAAAAGTGCATTTTAAAATCATGGGCTATAGTCCATAAAAAAAGACGAAAAAAGGTGATTTTTGTCTCTAGCTTTTTTCTCGATATTTCCCTCAAATAAAGCTTGTTTTTCTCAAATTCACCATATATGTGCTCAGTATGAAGCCTTTGTTAAGTGTTAAGATCAACAGCTCAGTTTTAATAAAACTCAAAATCGAGAAAAAAGTGCATTTTAAAATCATGGGTTATAGTCCACAAAAAAAGACGAAACAAAGGTGATTTTTGTCTCTATTTTTTTCTCGATATTTCCCTCAAATAAAGCTTGTTTTTCTCAAATTCACCATATATGTGCTCAGTATGAAGCCTCTGTTGAGATCAACAGCTCAGTTTTAATAAAACTCAAAATCGAGAAAAAAGTGCATTTTAAAATCATGGGCTATAGTCCACAAAAAAAGACGAAAAAAAGTGATTTTTGTCTCTATCTTTTTTCTCGATATTTCCCTCAAATAAAGCTTGTTTTTCTCAAATTCACCATATATGTGCTCAGTATGAAGCCTCTGTTGAGATCAACAGCTCAGTTTTAATAAAACTCAAAATCGAGAAAAAAGTGCATTTTAAAATCATGGGCTATAGTCCACAAAAAAAGACGAAAAAAGTGATTTTTGTCTCTATCTTTTTTCTCGATATTTCCCTCAAATAAAGCTTGTTTTTCTCAAATTCACCATATATGTGCTCAGTATGAAGCCTCTGTTGAGATCAACAGCTCAGTTTTAATAAAACTCAAAATCAAGAAAAAAGTGCATTTTAAAATCATGGGCTATAGTCCATAAAAAAAGACGAAAAAAGGTGATTTTTGTCTCTATCTTTTTTCTCGATATTTCCCTCAAATAAAGCTTGTTTTTCTCAAATTCACCATATATGTGCTCAGTATGAAGCCTTTGTTAAGTGTTAAGATCAACAGCTCAGTTTTAATAAAACTCAAAATCGAGAAAAAAGTGCATTTTAAAATCATGGGCTATAGTCCATAAAAAAAGACGAAAAAAGGTGATTTTTGTCTCTAGCTTTTTTCTCGATATTTCCCTCAAATAAAGCTTGTTTTTCTCAAATTCACCATATATGTGCTCAGTATGAAGCCTTTGTTAAGTGTTAAGATCAACAGCTCAGTTTTAATAAAACTCAAAATCGAGAAAAAAGTGCATTTTAAAATCATGGGCTATAGTCCATAAAAAAAGACGAAAAAAGGTGATTTTTGTCTCTAGCTTTTTTCTCGATATTTCCCTCAAATAAAGCTTGTTTTTCTCAAATTCACCATATATGTGCTCAGTATGAAGCCTTTGTTAAGTGTTAAGATCAACAGCTCAGTTTTAATAAAACTCAAAATCGAGAAAAAAGTGCATTTTAAAATCATGGGTTATAGTCCACAAAAAAAGACGAAACAAAGGTGATTTTTGTCTCTATTTTTTTCTCGATATTTCCCTCAAATAAAGCTTGTTTTTCTCAAATTCACCATATATGTGCTCAGTATGAAGCCTCTGTTGAGATCAACAGCTCAGTTTTAATAAAACTCAAAATCGAGAAAAAAGTGCATTTTAAAATCATGGGCTATAGTCCACAAAAAAAGACGAAAAAAAGTGATTTTTGTCTCTATCTTTTTTCTCGATATTTCCCTCAAATAAAGCTTGTTTTTCTCAAATTCACCATATATGTGCTCAGTATGAAGCCTCTGTTGAGATCAACAGCTCAGTTTTAATAAAACTCAAAATCAAGAAAAAAGTGCATTTTAAAATCATGGGCTATAGTCCATAAAAAAAGACGAAAAAAGGTGATTTTTGTCTCTAGCTTTTTTCTCGATATTTCCCTCAAATAAAGCTTGTTTTTCTCAAATTCACCATATATGTGCTCAGTATGAAGCCTTTGTTAAGTGTTAAGATCAACAGCTCAGTTTTAATAAAACTCAAAATCGAGAAAAAAGTGCATTTTAAAATCATGGGCTATAGTCCATAAAAAAAGACGAAAAAAGGTGATTTTTGTCTCTAGCTTTTTTCTCGATATTTCCCTCAAATAAAGCTTGTTTTTCTCAAATTCACCATATATGTGCTCAGTATGAAGCCTCTGTTGAGATCAACAGCTCAGTTTTAATAAAACTCAAAATCGAGAAAAAAGTGCATTTTAAAATCATGGGCTATAGTCCACAAAAAAAGACGAAAAAAAGTGATTTTTGTCTCTATCTTTTTTCTCGATATTTATCTCAAATTTAGGTTGTTTTTCTCAAATTCACCATATATGTGCTCAGTATGAAGCCTCTGTTGAGATCAACAGCTCAGTTTTAATAAAACTCAAAATCAAGAAAAAAGTGCATTTTAAAATCATGGGCTATAGTCCATAAAAAAAGACGAAAAAAGGTGATTTTTGTCTCTATCTTTTTTCTCGATATTTCCCTCAAATAAAGCTTGTTTTTCTCAAATTCACCATATATGTGCTCAGTATGAAGCCTTTGTTAAGTGTTAAGATCAACAGCTCAGTTTTAATAAAACTCAAAATCGAGAAAAAAGTGCATTTTAAAATCATGGGCTATAGTCCATAAAAAAAGACGAAAAAAGGTGATTTTTGTCTCTAGCTTTTTTCTCGATATTTCCCTCAAATAAAGCTTGTTTTTCTCAAATTCACCATATATGTGCTCAGTATGAAGCCTCTGTTGAGATCAACAGCTCAGTTTTAATAAAACTCAAAATCGAGAAAAAAGTGCATTTTAAAATCATGGGCTATAGTCCACAAAAAAAGACGAAAAAAAGTGATTTTTGTCTCTATCTTTTTTCTCGATATTTCCCTCAAATAAAGCTTGTTTTTCTCAAATGCACCATATATGTGCTCAGTATGAAGCCTCTGTTGAGATCAACAGCTCAGTTTTAATAAAACTCAAAATCAAGAAAAAAGTGCATTTTAAAATCATGGGCTATAGTCCATAAAAAAAGACGAAAAAAGGTGATTTTTGTCTCTATCTTTTTTCTCGATATTTCCCTCAAATAAAGCTTGTTTTTCTCAAATTCACCATATATGTGCTCAGTATGAAGCCTTTGTTAAGTGTTAAGATCAACAGCTCAGTTTTAATAAAACTCAAAATCGAGAAAAAAGTGCATTTTAAAATCATGGGCTATAGTCCATAAAAAAAGACGAAAAAAGGTGATTTTTGTCTCTAGCTTTTTTCTCGATATTTCCCTCAAATAAAGCTTGTTTTTCTCAAATTCACCATATATGTGCTCAGTATGAAGCCTCTGTTGAGATCAACAGCTCAGTTTTAATAAAACTCAAAATCGAGAAAAAAGTGCATTTTAAAATCATGGGCTATAGTCCACAAAAAAAGACGAAAAAAAGTGATTTTTGTCTCTATCTTTTTTCTCGATATTTATCTCAAATTTAGGTTGTTTTTCTCAAATTCACCATATATGTGCTCAGTATGAAGCCTCTGTTGAGATCAACAGCTCAGTTTTAATAAAACTCAAAATCAAGAAAAAAGTGCATTTTAAAATCATGGGCTATAGTCCATAAAAAAAGACGAAAAAAGGTGATTTTTGTCTCTATCTTTTTTCTCGATATTTCCCTCAAATAAAGCTTGTTTTTCTCAAATTCACCATATATGTGCTCAGTATGAAGCCTTTGTTAAGTGTTAAGATCAACAGCTCAGTTTTAATAAAACTCAAAATCGAGAAAAAAGTGCATTTTAAAATCATGGGCTATAGTCCATAAAAAAAGACGAAAAAAGGTGATTTTTGTCTCTAGCTTTTTTCTCGATATTTCCCTCAAATAAAGCTTGTTTTTCTCAAATTCACCATATATGTGCTCAGTATGAAGCCTCTGTTGAGATCAACAGCTCAGTTTTAATAAAACTCAAAATCGAGAAAAAAGTGCATTTTAAAGTCATGGGCTATAGTCCACAAAAAAAGACGAAAAAAAGTGATTTTTGTCTCTATCTTTTTTCTCGATATTTCCCTCAAATAAAGCTTGTTTTTCTCAAATTCACCATATATGTGCTCAGTATGAAGCCTCTGTTGAGATCAACAGCTCAGTTTTAATAAAACTCAAAATCGAGAAAAAAGTGCATTTTAAAATCATGGGCTATAGTCCACAAAAAAAGACGAAAAATGGTGATTTTTGTCTCTATCTTTTTTCTCGATATTTCCCTCAAATAAAGCTTGTTTTTCTCAAATTCACCATATATGTGCTCAGTTTGAAGCCTCTGTTGAGATCAACAGCTCAGTTTTAATAAAACTCAAAATCGAGAAAAAAGTGCATGTTAAAATCATGGGCTATAGTCCACAAAAAAAGACGAAAAAAAGTGATTTTTGTCTCTATCTTTTTTCTCGATATTTCCCTCAAATTTAGGTTGTTTTTCTCAAATTCACCATATATGTGCTCAGTATGAAGCCTTTGTTAAGATCAACAGCTCAGTTTTAATAAAACTCAAAATCGAGAAAAAAGTGCATTTTAAAATCATGGGCTATAGTCCACAAAAAAAGACGAAAAAAGGTGATTTTTGTCTCTATCTTTTTTCTCGATATTTCCCTCAAATAAAGCTTGTTTTTCTCAAATTCACCATATATGTGCTCAGTTTGAAGCCTCTGTTGAGATCAACAGCTCAGTTTTAATAAAACTCAAAATCAAGAAAAAAGTGCATTTTAAAATCATGGGCTATAGTCCATAAAAAAAGACGAAAAAAGGTGATTTTTGTCTCTATCTTTTTTCTCGATATTTCCCTCAAATAAAGCTTGTTTTTCTCAAATTTACCATATATGTGCTCAGTTTGAAGCCTCTGTTGAGATCAACAGCTCAGTTTTAATAAAACTCAAAATCAAGAAAAAAGTGCATTTTAAAATCATGGGCTATAGTCCATAAAAAAAGACGAAAAAAGGTGATTTTTGTCTCTATCTTTTTAGATATTTCCCTCAAATAAAGCTTGTTTTTCTCAAATTCACCATATATGTGCTCAGTTTGAAGCCTTTGTTAAGATCAACAGCTCAGTTTTAATAAAACTCAAAATCGAGAAAAAAGTGCATTTTAAAATCATGGGCTATAGTCCATAAAAAAAGACGAAAAAAGGTGATTTTTGTCTCTATCTTTTTTCTCGATATTTCCCTCAAATAAAGCTTGTTTTTCTCAAATTCACCATATATGTGCTCAGTTTGAAGCTTCTGTTGAGATCAACAGCTCAGTTTTAATAAAACTCAAAATCAAGAAAAAAGTGCATTTTAAAATCATGGGCTATAGTCCATAAAAAAAGACGAAAAAAGGTGATTTTTGTCTCTATCTTTTTTCTCGATATTTCCCTCAAATAAAGCTTGTTTTTCTCAAATTCACCATATATGTGCTCAGTTTGAAGCCTTTGTTAAGACCAACAGCTCAGTTTTAATAAAACTCAAAATCGAGAAAAAAGTGCATTTTAAAATCATGGGCTATAGTCCACAAAAAAAGACGAAAAAAAATGATTTTTGTCTATCTTTTTTCTCGATATTTCCCTCAAATAAAGCTTGTTTTTCTCAAATTCACCATATATGTGCTCAGTTTGAAGCCTTTGTTAAGATCAACAGCTCAGTTTTAATAAAACTCAAAATCGAGAAAAAAGTGCATTTTAAAATCATGGGCTATAGTCCATAAAAAAAGACGAAAAAAGGTGATTTTTGTCTCTATCTTTTTTCTCGATATTTCCCTCAAATAAAGCTTGTTTTTCTCAAATTCACCATATATGTGCTCAGTTTGAAGCCTCTGTTGAGATCAACAGCTCAGTTTTAATAAAACTCAAAATCAAGAAAAAAGTGCATTTTAAAATCATGGGCTATAGTCCACAAAAAAAGACGAAAAAAGGTGATTTTTGTCTCTATCTTTTTTCTCGATATTTCCCTCAAATAAAGCTTGTTTTTCTCAAATTCACCATATATGTGCTCGAAAAAAGGTGATTTTTGTCTCTATCTTTTTTCTCGATATTTCCCTCAAATTTAGGTTGTTTTTCTCAAATTCACCATATATGTGCTCAGTATGAAGCCTCTGTTGAGATCAACAGCTCAGTTTTAATAAAACTCAAAATCGAGAAAAAAGTGCATTTTAAAATCATGGGCTATAGTCCACAAAAAAAAAAGAAAAAAAGTGATTTTTGTCTCTATCTTTTTTCTCGATATTTCCCTCAAATTTAAGTTGTTTTTCTCAAATTCACCATATATGTGCTCAGTATGAAGCCTCTGTTGAGATCAACAGCTCAGTTTTAATAAAACTCAAAATCGAGAAAAAAGTGCATTTTAAAATCATGGGCTATAGTCCACAAAAAAAAAGAAAAAAAGTGATTTTTGTCTCTATCTTTTTTCTCGATATTTCCCTCAAATAAAGCTTGTTTTTCTCAAATTCACCATATATGTGCTCAGTTTGAAGCCTTTGTTAAGATCAACAGCTCAGTTTTAATAAAACTCAAAATCAAGAAAAAAGTGCATTTTAAAATCATGGGCTATAGTCCATAAAAAAAGACGAAAAAAGGTGATTTTTGTCTCTATCTTTTTTCTCGATATTTCCCTCAAATTTAGGTTGTTTTTCTCAAATTCACCATATATGTGCTCAGTATGAAGCCTCTGTTGAGATCAACAGCTCAGTTTTAATAAAACTCAAAATCGAGAAAAAAGTGCATTTTAAAATCATGGGCTATAGTCCACAAAAAAAGACGAAAAAAAGTGATTTTTGTCTCTATCCTTTTTCTCGATATTTCCCTCAAATTTAGGTTGTTTTTCTAAAATTCACCATATATGTGCTCAGTATGAAGCCTCTCTTGAGATCAACAGCTCAGTTTTAATAAAACTCAAAATCAAGAAAAAAGTGCATTTTAAAATCATGGGCTATAGTCCACAAAAAAAGACGGAAAAAAGTGATTTTTGTCTCTATCTTTTTTCTCGATATTTCCCTCAAATAAAGCTTGTTTTTCTCAAATTCACCATATTTGTGCTCAGTATGAAGCCTCTGTTGAGATCAACAGCTCAGTTTTAATAAAACTCAAAATCGAGAAAAAAGTGCATTTTAAAATCATGGGCTATAGTCCACAAAAAAAGACGAAAAAAGGTGATTTTTTCTCTATCTTTTTTCTCGATATTTCCCTCAAATAAAGCTTGTTTTTCTCAAATTCACCATATATGTGCTCAGTTTGAAGCCTTTGTTAAGATCAACAGCTCAGTTTTAATAAAACTCAAAATCGAGAAAAAAGTGCATTTTAAAATCATGGGCTATAGTCCAAAAAAAAAAGACGAAAAAAGGTGATTTTTGTCTCTATCTTTTTTCTCGATATTTCCCTCAAATTTAGATTGTTTTTCTCAAATTCACCATATATGTGCTCAGTATGAAGCCTTTGTTAAGATCAACAGCTCAGTTTTAATAAAACTCAAAATCGAGAAAAAAGTGCATTTTAAAATCATGGGCTATAGTCCACAAAAAAAGACGAAAAAAGGTGATTTTTGTCTCTATCATTTTTCTCGATATTTCCCTCAAATAAAGCTTGTTTTTCTCAAATTCACCATATATGTGCTCAGTATGAAGCCTTTGTTAAGATCAACAGCTCAGTTTTAATAAAACTCAAAATCGAGAAAAAAGTGCATTTTAAAATCATGGGCTATAGTCCACAAAAAAAGACGAAAAAAAGTGATTTTTGTCTCTATCTTTTTTCTCGATATTTCCCTCAAATTTAGGTTGTTTTTCTCAAATTCACCATATATGTGCTCAGTTTGAAGCCTTTGTTAAGATCAACAGCTCAGTTTTAATAAAACTCAAAATCGAGAAAAAAGTGCATTTTAAAATCATGGGCTATAGTCCACAAAAAAAGACGAAAAAAGGTGATTTTTGTCTCTATCTTTTTTCTCGATATTTCCCTCAAATAAAGCTTGTTTTTCTCAAATTCACCATATATGTGCTCAGTTTGAAGCCTTTGTTAAGATCAACAGCTCAGTTTTAATAAAACTCAAAATCGAGAAAAAAGTGCATTTTAAAATCATGGGCTATAGTCCATAAAAAAAGACGAAAAAAGGTGATTTTTGTCTCTATCTTTTTTCTCGATATTTCCCTCAAATAAAGCTTGTTTTTCTCAAATTCACCATATATGTGCTCAGTTTGAAGCCTCTGTTGAGATCAACAGCTCAGTTTTAATAAAACTCAAAATCGAGAAAAAAGTGCATGTTAAAATCATGGGCTATAGTCCACAAAAAAAGACGAAAAAAAGTGATTTTTGTCTCTATCTTTTTTCTCGATATTTCCCTCAAATAAAGCTTGTTTTTCTCAAATTCACCATATATGTGCTCAGTATGAAGCCTTTGTTAAGATCAACAGCTCAGTTTTAATAAAACTCAAAATCGAGAAAAAAGTGCATTTTAAAATCATGGGCTATAGTCCACAAAAAAAGACGAAAAAAAGTGATTTTTGTCTCTATCTTTTTTCTCGATATTTCCCTCAAATTAAGGTTGTTTTTCTCAAATTCACCATATATGTGCTCAGTTTGAAGCCTTTGTTAAGATCAACAGCTCAGTTTTAATAAAACTCAAAATCGAGAAAAAAGTGCATTTTAAAATCATGGGCTATAGTCCACAAAAAAAGACGAAAAAAGGTGATTTTTGTCTCTATCTTTTTTCTCGATATTTCCCTCAAATAAAGCTTGTTTTTCTCAAATTCACCATATATGTGCTCAGTTTGAAGCCTCTGTTGAGATCAACAGCTCAGTTTTAATAAAACTCAAAATCAAGAAAAAAGTGCATTTTAAAATCATGGGCTATAGTCCATAAAAAAAGACGAAAAAAGGTGATTTTTGTCTCTATCTTTTTTCTCGATATTTCCCTCAAATAAAGCTTGTTTTTCTCAAATTCACCATATATGTGCTCAGTTTGAAGCCTCTGTTGAGATCAACAGCTCAGTTTTAATAAAACTCAAAATCGAGAAAAAAGTGCATGTTAAAATCATGGGCTATAGTCCACAAAAAAAGACGAAAAAAAGTGATTTTTGTCTCTATCTTTTTTCTCGATATTTCCCTCAAATAAAGCTTGTTTTTCTCAAATTCACCATATATGTGCTCAGTTTGAAGCCTCTGTTGAGATCAACAGCTCAGTTTTAATAAAACTCAAAATCAAGAAAAAAGTGCATTTTAAAATCGTGGGCTATAGTCCATAAAAAAAGACGAAAAAAGGTGATTTTTGTCTCTATCTTTTTTCTCGATATTTCCCTCAAATTTAGGTTGTTTTTCTCAAATTCACCATATATGTGCTCAGTATGAAGCCTTTGTTAAGATCAACAGCTCAGTTTTAATAAAACTCAAAATCGAGAAAAAAGTGCATTTTAAAATCATGGGCTATAGTCCACAAAAAAAGACGAAAAATGGTGATTTTTGTCTCTATCTTTTTTCTCGATATTTCCCTCAAATAAAGCTTGTTTTTCTCAAATTCACCATATATGTGCTCAGTTTGAAGCCTCTGTTGAGATCAACAGCTCAGTTTTAATAAAACTCAAAATCGAGAAAAAAGTGCATGTTAAAATCATGGGCTATAGTCCACAAAAAAAGACGAAAAAAGGTGATTTTTGTCTCTATCTTTTTTCTCGATATTTCCCTCAAATTTAGGTTGTTTTTCTCAAATTCACCATATATGTGCTCAGTATGAAGCCTTTGTTAAGATCAACAGCTCAGTTTTAATAAAACTCAAAATCGAGAAAAAAGTGCATTTTAAAATCATGGGCTATAGTCCACAAAAAAAGACGAAAAATGGTGATTTTTGTCTCTATCTTTTTTCTCGATATTTCCCTCAAATAAAGCTTGTTTTTCTCAAATTCACCATATATGTGCTCAGTTTGAAGCCTCTGTTGAGATCAACAGCTCAGTTTTAATAAAACTCAAAATCGAGAAAAAAGTGCATGTTAAAATCATGGGCTATAGTCCACAAAAAAAGACGAAAAAAAGTGATTTTTGTCTCTATCTTTTTTCTCGATATTTCCCTCAAATTTAGGTTGTTTTTCTCAAATTCACCATATATGTGCTCAGTTTGAAGCCTTTGTTAAGATCAACAGCTCAGTTTTAATAAAACTCAAAATCGAGAAAAAAGTGCATTTTAAAATCATGGGCTATAGTCCACAAAAAAAGACGAAAAAAGGTGATTTTTGTCTCTATCTTTTTTCTCGATATTTCCCTCAAATAAAGCTTGTTTTTCTCAAATTCACCATATATGTGCTCAGTTTGAAGCCTCTGTTGAGATCAACAGCTCAGTTTTAATAAAACTCAAAATCAAGAAAAAAGTGCATTTTAAAATCATGGGCTATAGTCCATAAAAAAAGACGAAAAAAGGTGATTTTTGTCTCTATCTTTTTTCTCGATATTTCCCTCAAATAAAGCTTGTTTTTCTCAAATTCACCATATATGTGCTCAGTTTGAAGCCTCTGTTGAGATCAACAGCTCAGTTTTAATAAAACTCAAAATCAAGAAAAAAGTGCATTTTAAAATCATGGGCTATAGTCCATAAAAAAAGACGAAAAAAGGTGATTTTTGTCTCTATCTTTTTAGATATTTCCCTCAAATAAAGCTTGTTTTTCTCAAATTCACCATATATGTGCTCAGTTTGAAGCCTTTGTTAAGATCAACAGCTCAGTTTTAATAAAACTCAAAATCAAGAAAAAAGTGCATTTTAAAATCATGGGCTATAGTCCATAAAAAAAGACGAAAAAATGTGATTTTTGTCTCTATCTTTTTTCTCGATATTTCCCTCAAATTAAGGTTGTTTTTCTCAAATTCACCATATATGTGCTCAGTTTGAAGCCTTTGTTAAGATCAACAGCTCAGTTTTAATAAAACTCAAAATCGAGAAAAAAGTGCATTTTAAAATCATGGGCTATAGTCCACAAAAAAAGACGAAAAAAGGTGATTTTTGTCTCTATCTTTTTTCTCGATATTTCCCTCAAATAAAGCTTGTTTTTCTCAAATTCACCATATATGTGCTCAGTTTGAAGCCTCTGTTGAGATCAACAGCTCAGTTTTAATAAAACTCAAAATCGAGAAAAAAGTGCATGTTAAAATCATGGGCTATAGTCCACAAAAAAAGACGAAAAAAAGTGATTTTTGTCTCTATCTTTTTTCTCGATATTTCCCTCAAATAAAGCTTGTTTTTCTCAAATTCACCATATATGTGCTCAGTTTGAAGCCTCTGTTGAGATCAACAGCTCAGTTTTAATAAAACTCAAAATCAAGAAAAAAGTGCATTTTAAAATCGTGGGCTATAGTCCATAAAAAAAGACGAAAAAAGGTGATTTTTGTCTCTATCTTTTTTCTCGATATTTCCCTCAAATTTAGGTTGTTTTTCTCAAATTCACCATATATGTGCTCAGTATGAAGCCTTTGTTAAGATCAACAGCTCAGTTTTAATAAAACTCAAAATCGAGAAAAAAGTGCATTTTAAAATCATGGGCTATAGTCCACAAAAAAAGACGAAAAATGGTGATTTTTGTCTCTATCTTTTTTCTCGATATTTCCCTCAAATAAAGCTTGTTTTTCTCAAATTCACCATATATGTGCTCAGTTTGAAGCCTCTGTTGAGATCAACAGCTCAGTTTTAATAAAACTCAAAATCGAGAAAAAAGTGCATGTTAAAATCATGGGCTATAGTCCACAAAAAAAGACGAAAAAAGGTGATTTTTGTCTCTATCTTTTTTCTCGATATTTCCCTCAAATTTAGGTTGTTTTTCTCAAATTCACCATATATGTGCTCAGTATGAAGCCTTTGTTAAGATCAACAGCTCAGTTTTAATAAAACTCAAAATCGAGAAAAAAGTGCATTTTAAAATCATGGGCTATAGTCCACAAAAAAAGACGAAAAATGGTGATTTTTGTCTCTATCTTTTTTCTCGATATTTCCCTCAAATAAAGCTTGTTTTTCTCAAATTCACCATATATGTGCTCAGTTTGAAGCCTCTGTTGAGATCAACAGCTCAGTTTTAATAAAACTCAAAATCGAGAAAAAAGTGCATGTTAAAATCATGGGCTATAGTCCACAAAAAAAGACGAAAAAAAGTGATTTTTGTCTCTATCTTTTTTCTCGATATTTCCCTCAAATTTAGGTTGTTTTTCTCAAATTCACCATATATGTGCTCAGTTTGAAGCCTTTGTTAAGATCAACAGCTCAGTTTTAATAAAACTCAAAATCGAGAAAAAAGTGCATTTTAAAATCATGGGCTATAGTCCACAAAAAAAGACGAAAAAAGGTGATTTTTGTCTCTATCTTTTTTCTCGATATTTCCCTCAAATAAAGCTTGTTTTTCTCAAATTCACCATATATGTGCTCAGTTTGAAGCCTCTGTTGAGATCAACAGCTCAGTTTTAATAAAACTCAAAATCAAGAAAAAAGTGCATTTTAAAATCATGGGCTATAGTCCATAAAAAAAGACGAAAAAAGGTGATTTTTGTCTCTATCTTTTTTCTCGATATTTCCCTCAAATAAAGCTTGTTTTTCTCAAATTCACCATATATGTGCTCAGTTTGAAGCCTCTGTTGAGATCAACAGCTCAGTTTTAATAAAACTCAAAATCAAGAAAAAAGTGCATTTTAAAATCATGGGCTATAGTCCATAAAAAAAGACGAAAAAAGGTGATTTTTGTCTCTATCTTTTTAGATATTTCCCTCAAATAAAGCTTGTTTTTCTCAAATTCACCATATATGTGCTCAGTTTGAAGCCTTTGTTAAGATCAACAGCTCAGTTTTAATAAAACTCAAAATCGAGAAAAAAGTGCATTTTAAAATCATGGGCTATAGTCCATAAAAAAAGACGAAAAAAGGTGATTTTTGTCTCTATCTTTTTTCTCGATATTTCCCTCAAATAAAGCTTGTTTTTCTCAAATTCACCATATATGTGCTCAGTTTGAAGCTTCTGTTGAGATCAACAGCTCAGTTTTAATAAAACTCAAAATCAAGAAAAAAGTGCATTTTAAAATCATGGGCTATAGTCCATAAAAAAAGACGAAAAAAGGTGATTTTTGTCTCTATCTTTTTTCTCGATATTTCCCTCAAATAAAGCTTGTTTTTCTCAAATTCACCATATATGTGCTCAGTTTGAAGCCTTTGTTAAGACCAACAGCTCAGTTTTAATAAAACTCAAAATCGAGAAAAAAGTGCATTTTAAAATCATGGGCTATAGTCCACAAAAAAAGACGAAAAAAAATGATTTTTGTCTATCTTTTTTCTCGATATTTCCCTCAAATAAAGCTTGTTTTTCTCAAATTCACCATATATGTGCTCAGTTTGAAGCCTTTGTTAAGATCAACAGCTCAGTTTTAATAAAACTCAAAATCGAGAAAAAAGTGCATTTTAAAATCATGGGCTATAGTCCATAAAAAAAGACGAAAAAAGGTGATTTTTGTCTCTATCTTTTTTCTCGATATTTCCCTCAAATAAAGCTTGTTTTTCTCAAATTCACCATATATGTGCTCAGTTTGAAGCCTCTGTTGAGATCAACAGCTCAGTTTTAATAAAACTCAAAATCAAGAAAAAAGTGCATTTTAAAATCATGGGCTATAGTCCACAAAAAAAGACGAAAAAAGGTGATTTTTGTCTCTATCTTTTTTCTCGATATTTCCCTCAAATAAAGCTTGTTTTTCTCAAATTCACCATATATGTGCTCGAAAAAAGGTGATTTTTGTCTCTATCTTTTTTCTCGATATTTCCCTCAAATTTAGGTTGTTTTTCTCAAATTCACCATATATGTGCTCAGTATGAAGCCTCTGTTGAGATCAACAGCTCAGTTTTAATAAAACTCAAAATCGAGAAAAAAGTGCATTTTAAAATCATGGGCTATAGTCCACAAAAAAAGACGAAAAAAAGGTGCTTTTTGTCTCTATCTTTTTTCTCGATATTTCCCTCAAATAAAGCTTGTTTTTCTCAAATTCACCATATATGTGCTCAGTATGAAGCCTCTGTTGAGATCAACAGCTCAGTTTTAATAAAACTCAAAATCGAGAAAAAAGTGCATTTTAAAATCATGGGCTATAGTCCACAAAAAAAGACGAAAAAAAGTGATTTTTGTCTCTATCTTTTTTCTCGATATTTCCCTCAAATTTAAGTTGTTTTTCTCAAATTCACCATATATGTGCTCAGTATGAAGCCTCTGTTGAGATCAACAGCTCAGTTTTAATAAAACTCAAAATCGAGAAAAAAGTGCATTTTAAAATCATGGGCTATAGTCCATAAAAAAAGACGAAAAAAGGTGATTTTTGTCTCTATCTTTTTTCTCGATATTTCCCTCAAATAAAGCTTGTTTTTCTCAAATTCACCATATATGTGCTCAGTTTGAAGCCTCTGTTGAGATCAACAGCTCAGTTTTAATAAAACTCAAAATCAAGAAAAAAGTGCATTTTAAAATCATGGGCTATAGTCCATAAAAAAAGACGAAAAAAGGTGATTTTTGTCTCTATCTTTTTAGATATTTCCCTCAAATAAAGCTTGTTTTTCTCAAATTCACCATATATGTGCTCAGTTTGAAGCCTTTGTTAAGATCAACAGCTCAGTTTTAATAAAACTCAAAATCGAGAAAAAAGTGCATTTTAAAATCATGGGCTATAGTCCATAAAAAAAGACGAAAAAAGGTGATTTTTGTCTCTATCTTTTTTCTCGATATTTCCCTCAAATAAAGCTTGTTTTTCTCAAATTCACCATATATGTGCTCAGTTTGAAGCTTCTGTTGAGATCAACAGCTCAGTTTTAATAAAACTCAAAATCAAGAAAAAAGTGCATTTTAAAATCATGGGCTATAGTCCATAAAAAAAGACGAAAAAAGGTGATTTTTGTCTCTATCTTTTTTCTCGATATTTCCCTCAAATAAAGCTTGTTTTTCTCAAATTCACCATATATGTGCTCAGTTTGAAGCCTTTGTTAAGACCAACAGCTCAGTTTTAATAAAACTCAAAATCGAGAAAAAAGTGCATTTTAAAATCATGGGCTATAGTCCACAAAAAAAGACGAAAAAAAATGATTTTTGTCTATCTTTTTTCTCGATATTTCCCTCAAATAAAGCTTGTTTTTCTCAAATTCACCATATATGTGCTCAGTTTGAAGCCTTTGTTAAGATCAACAGCTCAGTTTTAATAAAACTCAAAATCGAGAAAAAAGTGCATTTTAAAATCATGGGCTATAGTCCATAAAAAAAGACGAAAAAAGGTGATTTTTGTCTCTATCTTTTTTCTCGATATTTCCCTCAAATAAAGCTTGTTTTTCTCAAATTCACCATATATGTGCTCGAAAAAAGGTGATTTTTGTCTCTATCTTTTTTCTCGATATTTCCCTCAAATTTAGGTTGTTTTTCTCAAATTCACCATATATGTGCTCAGTATGAAGCCTCTGTTGAGATCAACAGCTCAGTTTTAATAAAACTCAAAATCGAGAAAAAAGTGCATTTTAAAATCATGGGCTATAGTCCACAAAAAAAGACGAAAAAAAGGTGCTTTTTGTCTCTATCTTTTTTCTCGATATTTCCCTCAAATTTAAGTTGTTTTTCTCAAATTCACCATATATGTGCTCAGTATGAAGCCTCTGTTGAGATCAACAGCTCAGTTTTAATAAAACTCAAAATCGAGAAAAAAGTGCATTTTAAAATCATGGGCTATAGTCCACAAAAAAAAAAAGAAAAAAAGTGATTTTTGTCTCTATCTTTTTTCTCGATATTTCCCTCAAATAAAGCTTGTTTTTCTCAAATTCACCATATATGTGCTCAGTTTGAAGCCTTTGTTAAGATCAACAGCTCAGTTTTAATAAAACTCAAAATCAAGAAAAAAGTGCATTTTAAAATCATGGGCTATAGTCCATAAAAAAAGACGAAAAAAGGTGATTTTTGTCTCTATCTTTTTTCTCGATATTTCCCTCAAATTTAGGTTGTTTTTCTCAAATTCACCATATATGTGCTCAGTTTGAAGCCTTTGTTAAGATCAACAGCTCAGTTTTAATAAAACTCAAAATCAAGAAAAAAGTGCATTTTAAAATCATGGGCTATAGTCCATAAAAAAAGACGAAAAAAGGTGATTTTTGTCTCTATCTTTTTTCTCGATATTTCCCTCAAATAAAGCTTGTTTTTCTCAAATTCACCATATTTGTGCTCAGTATGAAGCCTCTGTTGAGATCAACAGCTCAGTTTTAATAAAACTCAAAATCGAGAAAAAAGTGCATTTTAAAATCATGGGCTATAGTCCACAAAAAAAGACGAAAAAAGGTGATTTTTTCTCTATCTTTTTTCTCGATATTTCCCTCAAATAAAGCTTGTTTTTCTCAAATTCACCATATATGTGCTCAGTATGAAGCCTCTGTTGAGATCAACAGCTCAGTTTTAATAAAACTCAAAATCGAGAAAAAAGTGCATTTTAAAATCATGGGCTATAGTCCACAAAAAAAGACGAAAAAAGGTGATTTTTGTCTCTATCTTTTTTCTCGATATTTCCCTCAAATAAAGCTTGTTTTTCTCAAATTCACCATATATGTGCTCAGTATGAAGCCTCTGTTGAGATCAACAGCTCAGTTTTAATAAAACTCAAAATCGAGAAAAAAGTGCATTTTAAAATCATGGGCTATAGTCCACAAAAAAAGACGAAAAAAAGTGATTTTTGTCTCTATCCTTTTTCTCGATATTTCCCTCAAATTTAGGTTGTTTTTCTCAAATTCACCATATATGTGCTCAGTATGAAGCCTCTGTTGAGATCAACAGCTCAGTTTTAATAAAACTCAAAATCGAGAAAAAAGTGCATTTTAAAATCATGGGCTATAGTCCACAAAAAAAGACGAAAAAAAGGTGCTTTTTGTCTTCTCAAATTCACCATATTTGTGCTCAGTATGAAGCCTCTGTTGAGATCAACAGCTCAGTTTTAATAAAACTCAAAATCGAGAAAAAAGTGCATTTTAAAATCATGGGCTATAGTCCACAAAAAAAGACGAAAAAAGGTGATTTTTTCTCTATCTTTTTTCTCGATATTTCCCTCAAATAAAGCTTGTTTTTCTCAAATTCACCATATATGTGCTCAGTATGAAGCCTCTGTTGAGATCAACAGCTCAGTTTTAATAAAACTCAAAATCGAGAAAAAAGTGCATTTTAAAATCATGGGCTATAGTCCACAAAAAAAGACGAAAAAAGGTGATTTTTGTCTCTATCTTTTTTCTCGATATTTCCCTCAAATAAAGCTTGTTTTTCTCAAATTCACCATATATGTGCTCAGTATGAAGCCTCTGTTGAGATCAACAGCTCAGTTTTAATAAAACTCAAAATCGAGAAAAAAGTGCATTTTAAAATCATGGGCTATAGTCCACAAAAAAAGACGAAAAAAAGTGATTTTTGTCTCTATCCTTTTTCTCGATATTTCCCTCAAATTTAGGTTGTTTTTCTCAAATTCACCATATATGTGCTCAGTATGAAGCCTCTCTTGAGATCAACAGCTCAGTTTTAATAAAACTCAAAATCAAGAAAAAAGTGCATTTTAAAATCATGGGCTATAGTCCACAAAAAAAGACGAAAAAAGGTGATTTTTGTCTCTATCTTTTTTCTCGATATTTCCCTCAAATAAAGCTTGTTTTTCTCAAATTCACCATATATGTGCTCAGTTTGAAGCCTTTGTTAAGATCAACAGCTCAGTTTTAATAAAACTCAAAATCGAGAAAAATGTGCATTTTAAAATCATGGGCTATAGTCCACAAAAAAAGACGAAAAAAAGTGATTTTTGTCTCTATCCTTTTTCTCGATATTTCCCTCAAATTTAGGTTGTTTTTCTCAAATTCACCATATATGTGCTCAGTATGAAGCCTCTCTTGAGATCAACAGCTCAGTTTTAATAAAACTCAAAATCAAGAAAAAAGTGCATTTTAAAATCATGGGCTATAGTCCACAAAAAAAGACGAAAAAAAGTGATTTTTGTCTCTATCTTTTTTCTCGATATTTCCCTCAAATAAAGCTTGTTTTTCTCAGATTCACCATATATGTGCTCAGTATGAAGCCTCTTTTGAGATCAACAGCTCAGTTTTAATAAAACTCAAAATCGAGAAAAAAGTGCATTTTAAAATCATGGGACTATAGTCCACAAAAAAAGACGAAAAAAGGTGATTTTTGTCTCTATCTTTTTTCTCGATATTTCCCTCAAATAAAGCTTGTTTTTCTCAAATTCACCATATATGTGCTCAGTTTGAAGCCTTTGTTAAGATCAACAGCTCAGTTTTAATAAAACTCAAAATCGAGAAAAAAGTGCATTTTAAAATCATGGGCTATAGTCCACAAAAAAGACGAAAACAAGTGATTTTTGTCTCTATCCTTTTTCTCGATATTTCCCTCAAATTTAGGTTGTTTTTCTCAAATTCACCATATATGTGCTCAGTATGAAGCCTCTCTTGAGATCAACAGCTCAGTTTTAATAAAACTCAAAATCGAGAAAAAAGTGCATTTTAAAATCATGAGCTATAGTCCACAAAAAAAGACGAAAAAAGGTGATTTTTGTCTCTATCTTTTTTCTCGATATTTCCCTCAAATAAAGCTTGTTTTTCTCAAATTCACCATATATGTGCTCAGTTTGAAGCCTTTGTTAAGATCAACAGCTCAGTTTTAATAAAACTCAAAATCGAGAAAAAAGTGCATTTTAAAATCATGGGCTATAGTCCACAAAAAAAGACGGGAAAAATTGATTTTTGTCTCTATCCTTTTTCTCGATATTTCCCTCAAATTTAGGTTGTTTTTCTCAAATTCACCATATATGTGCTCAGTATGAAGCCTCTGTTGAGATCAACAGCTCAGTTTTAATAAAACTCAAAATCAAGAAAAAAGTGCATTTTAAAATCATGGGCTATAGTCCACAAAAAAAGACGAAAAAAAGTGGTTTTTGTCTCTATCTTTTTTCTCGATATTTCCCTCAAATAAAGCTTGTTTTTCTCAGATTCACCATATATGTGCTCAGTATGAAGCCTCTGTTGAGATCAACAGCTCAGTTTTAATAAAACTCAAAATCGAGAAAAAAGTGCATTTTAAAATCATGGGCTATAGTCCACAAAAAAAGACGAAAAAAAGTGATTTTTGTCTCTATCTTTTTTCTCAATATTTCCCTCAAATAAAGCTTGTTTTTCTCAAATTCACCATATATGTGCTCAGTATGAAGCCTCTGTTGAGATCAACAGCTCAGTTTTAATAAAACTCAAAATCGAGAAAAAAGTGCATTTTAAAATCATGGGCTATAGTCCACAAAAAAAGACGAAAAAAAGTGATTTTTGTCTCTATCTTTTTTCTCGATATTTCCCTCAAATAAAGCTTGTTTTTCTCAGATTCACCATATATGTGCTCAGTATGAAGCCTCTGTTGAGATCAACAGCTCAGTTTTAATAAAACTCAAAATCAAGAAAAAAGTGCATTTTAAAATCATGTCCACAAAAAAAGACGAAAAAAAGTGATTTTTGTCTCTATCTTTTTTCTCGATATTTCCCTCAAATTTAGGTTGTTTTTCTCAGATTCACCATATATGTGCTCAGTATGAAGCCTCTGTTGAGATCAACAGCTCAGTTTTAATAAAACTCAAAATCAAGAAAAAAGTGCATTTTAAAATCATGGGCTATAGTCCACAAAGAAAGACGAAAAAAAGTGATTTTTGTCTCTATCTTTTTTCTCGATATTTCCCTCAAATAAAGCTTGTTTTTCTCAGATTCACCATATATGTGCTCAGTATGAAGCCTCTGTTGAGATCAACAGCTCAGTTTTAATAAAACTCAAAATCAAGAAAAAAGTGCATTTTAAAATCATGGACTATAGTCCACAAAAAAAGACGAAAAAAGGTGATTTTTGTCTCTATCTTTTTTCTCGATATTTCCCTAAAATTTAGGTTGTTTTTCTCAAATTCACCATATATGTGCTCAGTATGAAGCCTCTGTTGAGATCAACAGCTCAGTTTTAATAAAACTCAAAATCGAGAAAAAAGTGCATTTTAAAATCATTTGCTATAGTTCACAAAAAAAGACGAAAAAAAGTGATTTTTGTCTCTATCTTTTTTCTCGATATTTCCCTAAAATTTAGGTTGTTTTTCTCAAATTCACCATATATGTGCTCAGTATGAAGCCTCTGTTGAGATCAACAGCTCAGTTTTAATAAAACTCAAAATCGAGAAAAAAGTGCATTTTAAAATCATGGGCTATAGTTCACAAAAAAAGACGAAAAAAAGTGATTTTTGTCTCTATCTTTTTTCTCGATATTTCCCTCAAATAAAGCTTGTTTTTCTCAGATTCACCATATATGTGCTTTGTATGAAGCCTCTGTTGAGATCAGCAGCTCAGTTTTAATAAAACTCAAAATCGAGAAAAAAGTGCATTTTAAAATCATGGACTATAGTCCACAAAAAAAGACGAAAAAAGGTGATTTTTGTCTCTATATTTTTTCTAGATATTTCCCTAAAATTTAGGTTGTTTTTCTCAAATTCACCATATATGTGCTCAGTATGAAGCCTCTGTTGAGATCAACAGCTCAGTTTTAATAAAACTCAAAATCGAGAAAAAAGTGCATTTTAAAATCATGGCCTATAGTCCACAAAAAAAGACGAAAAAAAGTGATGTTTGTCTCTATCTTTTTTCTCGATATTTCCCTCAAATAAAGCTTGTTTTTCTCAGATTCACCATATATGTGCTCAGTATGAAGCCTCTGTTGAGATCAACAGCTCAGTTTTAATAAAACTCAAAATCGAGAAAAAAGTGCATTTTAAAATCATGGGCTATAGTCCACAAAAAAAGACGAAAAAAAGTGATTTTTGTCTCTATCTTTTTTCTCAATATTTCCCTCAAATAAAGCTTGTTTTTCTCAAATTCACCATATATGTGCTTTGTATGAAGCCTCTGTTGAGATCAACAGCTCAGTTTTAATAAAACTCAAAATCGAGAAAAAAGTGCATTTTAAAATCATGGCCTATAGTCCACAAAAAAAGACGAAAAAAAGTGATGTTTGTCTCTATCTTTTTTCTCGATATTTCCCTCAAATAAAGCTTGTTTTTCTCAGATTCACCATATATGTGCTCAGTATGAAGCCTCTGTTGAGATCAACAGCTCAGTTTTAATAAAACTCAAAATCGAGAAAAAAGTGCATTTTAAAATCATGGGCTATAGTCCACAAAAAAAGACGAAAAAAAGTGATTTTTGTCTCTATCTTTTTTCTCGATATTTCCCTCAAATAAAGCTTGTTTTTCTCAAATTCACCATATATGTGCTCAGTATGAAGCCTCTGTTGAGATCAACAACTCAGTTTTAATAAAACTCAAAATCGAGAAAAAAGTGCATTTTAAAATCATGGGCTATAGTCCACAAAAAAAGACGAAAAAAAGTGATTTTTGTCTCTATCTTTTTTCTCGATATTTCCCTCAAATAAAGCTTGTTTTTCTCAAATTCACCATATATGTGCTCAGTATGAAGCCTCTGTTGAGATCAACAGCTCAGTTTTAATAAAACTCAAAATCGAGAAAAAAGTGCATTTTAAAATCATGGGCTATAGTCCACAAAAAAAGGTGATTTTTTTCTCTATCTTTTTTCTCGATATTTCCCTCAAATAAAGCTTGTTTTTCTCAAATTCACCATATATGTGCTCAGTATGAAGCCTCTGTTGAGATCAACAGCTCAGTTTTAATAAAACTCAAAATCGAGAAAAAAGTGCATTTTAAAATCATGGGCTATAGTCCACAAAAAAAGCCACAAAAAAAGACGAAAAAAAAGTGATTTTTGTCTCTATCTTTTTTCTCGATATTTCCCTCAAATAAAGCTTGTTTTTCTCAGATTCACCATATATGTGCTCAGTATGAAGCCTCTGTTGAGATCAACAGCTCAGTTTTAATAAAACTCAAAATCGAGAAAAAAGTGCAGTTTAAAATCATGGCCTATAGTCCACAAAAAAAGACGAAAAAAAGTGATTTTTGTCTCTATCTTTTTTCTCGATATTTCCCTCAAATAAAGCTTGTTTTTCTCAGATTCACCATATATGTGCTCAGTATGAAGCCTCTGTTGGGATCAACAGCTCAGTTTTAATAAAACTCAAAATCGAGAAAAAAGTGCATTTTAAAATCATGGCCTATAGTCCACAAAAAAAGACGAAAAAAGGTGATTTTTGTCTCTATCTTTTTTCTGGATATTTCCCTCAAATAAAGCTTGTTTTTCTCAGATTCACCATATATGTGCTCAGTATGAAGCCCCTGTTGAGATCAACAGCTCAGTTTTAATAAAACTCAAAATCGAGAAAAAAGTGCATTTTAAAATCATGGGCTATAGTCCACAAAAAAAGACGAAAAAAAGTGATTTTTGTCTCCATCTTTTTTCTCGATATTTCCCTCAAATAAAGCTTGTTTTTCTCAGATTCACTATATATGTGCTTTGTATGAAGCCTCTGTTGAGATCAACAGCTCAGTTTTAATAAAACTCAAAATCGAGAAAAAAGTGCATTTTAAAATCATGGCCTATAGTCCACAAAAAAAGACGAAAAAAAGTGATTTTTGTCTCTATCTTTTTTCTCGATATTTCCCTAAAATTTAGGTTGTTTTTCTCAAATTCGCCATATATGTGCTCAGTATGAAGCCTCTGTTGAGATCAACAGCTCAGTTTTAATAAAACTCAAAATCGAGAAAAAAGTGCATTTTAAAATCATGGGCTATAGTTCACAAAAAAAGACGAAAAAAAGTGATTTTTGTCTCTATCTTTTTTCTCGATATTTCCCTCAAATAAAGCTTGTTTTTCTCAGATTCACCATATATGTGCTCAGTATGAAGCCTCTGTTGAGATCAACAGCTCAGTTTTAATAAAACTCAAAATCGAGAAAAAAGTGCATTTTAAAATCATGGGCTATAGTCCACAAAAAAAGACGAAAAAAAAGTGATTTTTGTCTCTATCTTTTTTCTCGATATTTCCCTCAAATAAAGCTTGTTTTTCTCAGATTCACCATATATGTGCTCAGTATGAAGCCTCTGTTGAGATCAACAGCTCAGTTTTAATAAAACTCAAAATCGAGAAAAAAGTGCATTTTAAAATCGTGGCCTATAGTCCACAAAAAAAGACGAAAAAAAGTGATTTTTGTCTCTATCTTTTTTCTCGATATTTCCCTCAAATAAAGCTTGTTTTTCTCAGATTCACCATATATGTGCTCAGTATGAAGCCCCTGTTGAGATCAACAGCTCAGTTTTAATAAAACTCAAAATCGAGAAAAAAGTGCATTTTAAAATCATGGGCTATAGTCCACAAAAAAAGACGAAAAAAAGTGATTTTTGTCTCTATCTTTTTTCTCGATATTTCCCTCAAATAAAGCTTGTTTTTCTCAGATTCACCATATATGTGCTTTGTATGAAGCCTCTGTTGAGATCAACAGCTCAGTTTTAATAAAACTCAAAATCGAGAAAAAAGTGCATTTTAAAATCATGGCCTATAGTCCACAAAAAAAGACGAAAAAAAGTGATTTTTGTCTCTATCTTTTTTCTCGATATTTCCCTAAAATTTAGGTTGTTTTTCTCAAATTCACCATATATGTGCTCAGTATGAAGCCTCTGTTGAGATCAACAGCTCAGTTTTAATAAAACTCAAAATCGAGAAAAAAGTGCATTTTAAAATCATGGGCTATAGTTCACAAAAAAAGACGAAAAAAAGTGATTTTTGTCTCTATCTTTTTTCTCGATATTTCCCTCAAATAAAGCTTGTTTTTCTCAGATTCACCATATATGTGCTCAGTATGAAGCCTCTGTTGAGATCAATAGCTCAGTTTTAATAAAACTCAAAATCGAGAAAAAAGTGCATTTTAAAATCATGGGCTATAGTCCACAAAAAAAGACGAAAAAAAGTGATTTTTGTCTCTATCTTTTTTCTCGATATTTCCCTCAAATAAAGCTTGTTTTTCTCAAATTCACCATATATGTGCTCAGTATGAAGCCTCTGTTGAGATCAACAGCTCAGTTTTAATAAAACTCAAAATCGAGAAAAAAGTGCATTTTAAAATCATGGCCTATAGTCCACAAAAAAAGACGAAAAAAAGTGATTTTTGTCTCTATCTTTTTTCTCGATATTTCCCTAAAATTTAGGTTGTTTTTCTCAAATTCACCATATATGTGCTCAGTATGAAGCCTCTGTTGAGATCAACAGCTCAGTTTTAATAAAACTCAAAATCGAGAAAAAAGTGCATTTTAAAATCATGGGCTATAGTTCACAAAAAAAGACGAAAAAAAGTGATTTTTGTCTCTATCTTTTTTCTCGATATTTCCCTCAAATAAAGCTTGTTTTTCTCAGATTCACCATATATGTGCTCAGTATGAAGCCTCTGTTGAGATCAACAGCTCAGTTTTAATAAAACTCAAAATCGAGAAAAAAGTGCATTTTAAAATCATGGGCTATAGTCCACAAAAAAAGAACGAAAAAAAGTGATTTTTGTCTCTATCTTTTTTCTCGATATTTCCCTCAAATAAAGCTTGTTTTTCTCAGATTCACCATATATGTGCTCAGTATGAAGCCTCTGTTGAGATCAACAGCTCAGTTTTAATAAAACTCAAAATCGAGAAAAAAGTGCATTTTAAAATCATGGGCTATAGTCCACAAAAAAAGATGAAAAAAGGCGATTTTTGTCTCTATATTTTTTCTCGATATTTCCCTCAAATAAAGCTCGTTTTTCTCAAATTTACCATATTTGTGCTCAGTATGAAGCCTCTGTTGAGATCAACAGCTCAGTTTTAATAAAACTCAAAATCGAGAAAAAAGTGCATTTTAAAATCATGGGCTATAGTTCACAAAAAAAGACGAAAAAAAGTGATTTTTGTCTCTATCTTTTTTCTCGATATTTCCCTCAAATAAAGCTTGTTTTTCTCAGATTCACCATATATGTGCTCAGTATGAAGCCTCTGTTGAGATCAACAGCTCAGTTTTAATAAAACTCAAAATCGAGAAAAAAGTGCATTTTAAAATCATGGGCTATAGTCCACAAAAAAAGACGAAAAAAAGTGATTTTTGTCTCTATCTTTTTTCTCGATATTTCCCTCAAATAAAGCTTGTTTTTCTCAGATTCACCATATATGTGCTCAGTATGAAGCCTCTGTTGAGATCAACAGCTCAGTTTTAATAAAACTCAAAATCGAGAAAAAAGTGCATTTTAAAATCATGGGCTATAGTCCACAAAAAAAGATGAAAAAAGGCGATTTTTGTCTCTATCTTTTTTCTCGATATTTCCCTAAAATTAAGGTTGTTTTTCTCAAATTCAACATATATGTGCTCAGTATGAAGCCTCTGTTGAGATCAACAGCTCAGTTTTAATAAAACTCAAAATCGAGAAAAACAGCTCAGTTTTAATAAAACTCAAAATCGAGAAAAAAGTGCATTTTAAAATCATGGGCTATAGTTCACAAAAAAAGACGAAAAAAAGTGATTTTTGTCTCTATCTTTTTTCTCGATATTTCCCTCAAATAAAGCTTGTTTTTCTCAAATTCACCATATATGTGCTTTGTATGAAGCCTCTGTTGAGATCAACAGCTCAGTTTTAATAAAACTCAAAATCGAGAAAAAAGTGCATTTTAAAATCATGGGCTATAGTCCATAAAAAAAGACGAAAAAAGGTGATTTTTGTCTCTATCTTTTTTCTCGATATTTCCCTCAAATAAAGCTTGTTTTTCTCAAATTCACCATATATGTGCTCAGTATGAAGCCTCTGTTGAGATCAACAGCTCAGTTTTAATAAAACTCAAAATCAAGAAAAAAGTGCACTTTAAAATCATGGGCTATAGTCCACAAAAAAAGATGAAAAAAGGCGATTTTTGTCTCTATATTTTTTCTCGATATTTCCCTCAAATAAAGCTCGTTTTTCTCAAATTTACCATATTTGTGCTCAGTATGAAGCCTCTGTTGAGATCAACAGCTCAGTTTTAATAAAACTCAAAATCGAGAAAAAAGTGCATTTTAAAATCATGGGCTATAGTTCACAAAAAAAGACGAAAAAAAGTGATTTTTGTCTCTATCTTTTTTCTCGATATTTCCCTCAAATAAAGCTTGTTTTTCTCAGATTCACCATATATGTGCTCAGTATGAAGCCTCTGTTGAGATCAACAGCTCAGTTTTAATAAAACTCAAAATCGAGAAAAAAGTGCATTTTAAAATCATGGGCTATAGTCCACAAAAAAAGACGAAAAAAAGTGATTTTTGTCTCTATCTTTTTTCTCGATATTTCCCTCAAATAAAGCTTGTTTTTCTCAGATTCACCATATATGTGCTTTGTATGAAGCCTCTGTTGAGATCAACAGCTCAGTTTTAATAAAACTCAAAATCGAGAAAAAAGTGCATTTTAAAATTATGGCCTATAGTCCACAAAAAAAGACGAAAAAAAGTGATTTTTGTCTCTATCTTTTTTCTCGATATTTCCCTCAAATAAAGCTTGTTTTTCTCAAATTCACCATATATGTGCTCAGTATGAAGCCTCTGTTGAGATCAACAGCTCAGTTTTAATAAAACTCAAAATCAAGAAAAAAGTGCACTTTAAAATCATGGGCTATAGTCCACAAAAAAAGATGAAAAAAGGCGATTTTTGTCTCTATATTTTTTCTCGATATTTCCCTCAAATAAAGCTCGTTTTTCTCAAATTCACCATATATGTGCTCAGTATGAAGCCTCTGTTGAGATCAACAGCTCAGTTTTAATAAAACTCAAAATCGAGAAAAAAGTGCATTTTAAAATCATGGGCTATAGTCCACAAAAAAAGATGAAAAAAGGCGATTTTTGTCTCTATATTTTTTCTCGATATTTCCCTCAAATAAAGCTCGTTTTTCTCAAATTTACCATATTTGTGCTCAGTATGAAGCCTCTGTTGAGATCAACAGCTCAGTTTTAATAAAACTCAAAATCGAGAAAAAAGTGCATTTTAAAATCATGGGCTATAGTCCACAAAAAAAGACGAAAAAAAGTGATTTTTGTCTCTATCTTTTTTCTCGATATTTCCCTCAAATTTAGGTAGTTTTTCTCAAATTCACCATATATGTGCTCAGTATGAAGCCTCTGTTGAGGTCAACAGCTCAGTTTTAATAAAACTCAAAATCGAGAAAAAAGTGCATTTTAAAATCATGGGCTATAGCCCACAAAAAAAGACGAAAAAAAGTGATTTTTGTCTCTATCTTTTTTCTCGATATTTCCCTAAAATTAAGGTTGTTTTTCTCAAATTCACCATATATGTGCTCAGTATGAAGCCTCTGTTGAGATCAACAGCTCAGTTTTAATAAAACTCAAAATCGAGAAAAACAGCTCAGTTTTAATAAAACTCAAAATCGAGAAAAAAGTGCATTTTAAAATCATGGGCTATAGTCCACAAAAAAAGACGAAAAAAAGTGATTTTTGTCTCTATCTTTTTTCTCGATATTTCCCTAAAATTTAGGTTGTTTTTCTCAGATTCACCATATATGTGCTCAGTATGAAGCCTCTGTTGAGATCAACAGCTCAGTTTTAATAAAACTCAAAATCGAGAAAAAAGTGCATTTTAAAATCATGGGCTATAGTCCACAAAAAAAGATGAAAAAAGGCGATTTTTGTCTCTATATTTTTTCTCGATATTTCCCTCAAATAAAGCTTGTTTTTCTCAGATTCACCATATATGTGCTCAGTATGAAGCCTCTGTTGAGATCAACAGCTCAGTTTTAATAAAACTCAAAATCGAGAAAAAAGTGCATTTTAAAATCATGGGCTATAGTCCACAAAAAAAGACGAAAAAAAGTGATTTTTGTCTCTATCTTTTTTCTCGATATTTCCCTCAAATAAAGCTTGTTTTTCTCAGATTCACCATATATGTGCTTTGTATGAAGCCTCTGTTGAGATCAACAGCTCAGTTTTAATAAAACTCAAAATCGAGAAAAAAGTGCATTTTAAAATTATGGCCTATAGTCCACAAAAAAAGACGAAAAAAAGTGATTTTTGTCTCTATCTTTTTTCTCGATATTTCCCTCAAATAAAGCTTGTTTTTCTCAAATTCACCATATATGTGCTCAGTATGAAGCCTCTGTTGAGATCAACAGCTCAGTTTTAATAAAACTCAAAATCGAGAAAAACAGCTCAGTTTTAATAAAACTCAAAATCGAGAAAAAAGTGCATTTTAAAATCATGGGCTATAGTTCACAAAAAAAGACGAAAAAAAGTGATTTTTGTCTCTATCTTTTTTCTCGATATTTCCCTCAAATAAAGCTTGTTTTTCTCAGATTCACCATATATGTGCTCAGTATGAAGCCTCTGTTGAGATCAACAGCTCAGTTTTAATAAAACTCAAAATCGAGAAAAAAGTGCATTTTAAAATCATGGGCTATAGTCCACAAAAAAAGACGAAAAAAAGTGATTTTTGTCTCTATCTTTTTTCTCGATATTTCCCTCAAATAAAGCTTGTTTTTCTCAGATTCACCATATATGTGCTTTGTATGAAGCCTCTGTTGAGATCAACAGCTCAGTTTTAATAAAACTCAAAATCGAGAAAAAAGTGCATTTTAAAATTATGGCCTATAGTCCACAAAAAAAGACGAAAAAAAGTGATTTTTGTCTCTATCTTTTTTCTCGATATTTCCCTCAAATAAAGCTTGTTTTTCTCAAATTCACCATATATGTGCTCAGTATGAAGCCTCTGTTGAGATCAACAGCTCAGTTTTAATAAAACTCAAAATCAAGAAAAAAGTGCACTTTAAAATCATGGGCTATAGTCCACAAAAAAAGATGAAAAAAGGCGATTTTTGTCTCTATATTTTTTCTCGATATTTCCCTCAAATAAAGCTCGTTTTTCTCAAATTCACCATATATGTGCTCAGTATGAAGCCTCTGTTGAGATCAACAGCTCAGTTTTAATAAAACTCAAAATCGAGAAAAAAGTGCATTTTAAAATCATGGGCTATAGTCCACAAAAAAAGATGAAAAAAGGCGATTTTTGTCTCTATATTTTTTCTCGATATTTCCCTCAAATAAAGCTCGTTTTTCTCAAATTTACCATATTTGTGCTCAGTATGAAGCCTCTGTTGAGATCAACAGCTCAGTTTTAATAAAACTCAAAATCGAGAAAAAAGTGCATTTTAAAATCATGGGCTATAGTCCACAAAAAAAGACGAAAAAAAGTGATTTTTGTCTCTATCTTTTTTCTCGATATTTCCCTCAAATTTAGGTAGTTTTTCTCAAATTCACCATATATGTGCTCAGTATGAAGCCTCTGTTGAGGTCAACAGCTCAGTTTTAATAAAACTCAAAATCGAGAAAAAAGTGCATTTTAAAATCATGGGCTATAGCCCACAAAAAAAGACGAAAAAAAGTGATTTTTGTCTCTATCTTTTTTCTCGATATTTCCCTAAAATTAAGGTTGTTTTTCTCAAATTCACCATATATGTGCTCAGTATGAAGCCTCTGTTGAGATCAACAGCTCAGTTTTAATAAAACTCAAAATCGAGAAAAACAGCTCAGTTTTAATAAAACTCAAAATCGAGAAAAAAGTGCATTTTAAAATCATGGGCTATAGTCCACAAAAAAAGACGAAAAAAAGTGATTTTTGTCTCTATCTTTTTTCTCGATATTTCCCTAAAATTTAGGTTGTTTTTCTCAGATTCACCATATATGTGCTCAGTATGAAGCCTCTGTTGAGATCAACAGCTCAGTTTTAATAAAACTCAAAATCGAGAAAAAAGTGCATTTTAAAATCATGGGCTATAGTCCACAAAAAAAGACGAAAAAAAAGTGATTTTTGTCTCTATCTTTTTTCTCGATATTTCCCTCAAATAAAGCTTGTTTTTCTTAGATTCACCATATATGTGCTCAGTATGAAGCCTCTGTTGAGATCAACAGCTCAGTTTTAATAAAACTCAAAATCGAGAAAAAAGTGCATTTTAAAATCATGGGCTTATAGTCCACAAAAAAAGACGAAAAAAAGTGATTTTTGTCTCTATCTTTTTTCTCGATATTTCCCTCAAATAAAGCTTGTTTTTCTTAGATTCACCATATATGTGCTCAGTATGAAGCCTCTGTTGAGATCAACAGCTCAGTTTTAATAAAACTCAAAATCGAGAAAAAAGTGCATTTTAAAATCATGGGCTATAGTCCACAAAAAAAGACGAAAAAAAGTGATTTTTGTCTCTATCTTTTTTCTCGATATTTCCCTAAAATTTAGGTTGTTTTTCTCAGATTCACCATATATGTGCTCAGTATGAAGCCTCTGTTGAGATCAACAGCTCAGTTTTAATAAAACTCAAAATCGAGAAAAAAGTGCATTTTAAAATCATGGGCTATAGTCCACAAAAAAAGACGAAAAAAAAGTGATTTTTGTCTCTATCTTTTTTCTCGATATTTCCCTCAAATAAAGCTTGTTTTTCTCAGATTCACCATATATGTGCTCAGTATGAAGCCTCTGTTGAGATCAACAGCTCAGTTTTAATAAAACTCAAAATCGAGAAAAAAGTGCATTTTAAATTATGGCCTATAGTCCACAAAAAAAGACGAAAAAAAGTGATTTTTGTCTCTATCTTTTTTCTCGATATTTCCCTCAAATAAAGCTTGTTTTTCTCAGATTCACCATATATGTGCTCAGTATGAAGCCTCTGTTGAGATCAACAGCTCAGTTTTAATAAAACTCAAAATCGAGAAAAAAGTGCATTTTAAAATCATGGGCTATAGTCCACAAAAAAAGACGAAAAAAAGTGATTTTTGTCTCTATCTTTTTTCTCGATATTTCCCTCAAATAAAGCTTGTTTTTCTCAAATTCACCATATATGTGCTTTGTATGAAGCCTCTGTTGAGATCAACAGCTCAGTTTTAATAAAACTCAAAATCGAGAAAAAAGTGCATTTTAAAATCATGGCCTATAGTCCACAAAAAAAGACGAAAAAAAGTGATTTTTGTCTCCATCTTTTTTCTCGATATTTCCCTAAAATTTAGGTTGTTTTTCTCAAATTCACCATATATTTGCTCAGTATGAAGCCTCTGTTGAGATCAACAGCTCAGTTTTAATAAAACTCAAAATCGAGAAAAAAGTGCATTTTAAAATCATGGGTTATAGTCCATAAAAAAAGACGAAAAAAGGTGATTTTTGTCTCTATCTTTTTTCTCGATATTTCCCTCAAATAAAGCTTGTTTTTCTCAAATTCACCATATATGTGCTCAGTATGAAGCCTCTGTTGAGATCAACAGCTCAGTTTTAATAAAACTCAAAATCAAGAAAAAAGTGCACATAAAAAAGATGAAAAAAGGCGATTTTTGTCTCTATATTTTTTCTCGATATTTCCCTCAAATAAAGCTCGTTTTTCTCAAATTTACCATATTTGTGCTCAGTATGAAGGCTCTGTTGAGATCAACAGCTCAGTTTTAGTAAAACTCAAAATCGAGAAAAAAGTGCATTTTAAAATCATGGCCTATAGTCCACAAAAAAAGACGAAAAAAAGTGATTTTTGTCTCTATCTTTTTTCTCGATATTTCCCTCAAATAAAGCTTGTTTTTCTCAGATTCACCATATATGTGCTCAGTATGAAGCCTCTGTTGAGATCAACAGCTCAGTTTTAATAAAACTCAAAATCGAGAAAAAAGTGCATTTTAAAATCATGGGCTATAGTCCACAAAAAAAGACGAAAAAAAGTGATTTTTGTCTCTATCTTTTTTCTCGATATTTCCCTCAAATAAAGCTTGTTTTTCTCAAATTCACCATATATGTGCTTTGTATGAAGCCTCTGTTGAGATCAACAGCTCAGTTTTAATAAAACTCAAAATCGAGAAAAAAGTGCATTTTAAAATCATGGGCTATAGTCCACAAAAAAAGACGAAAAAAAGTGATTTTTGTCTCTATCTTTTTTCTCGATATTTCCCTCAAATAAAGCTTGTTTTTCTCAGATTCACCATATATGTGCTCAGTATGAAGCCTCTGTTGAGATCAACAGCTCAGTTTTAATAAAACTCAAAATCGAGAAAAAAGTGCATTTTAAAATCATGGGCTATAGTCCACAAAAAAAGACGAAAAAAAAGTGATTTTTGTCTCTATCTTTTTTCTCGATATTTCCCTCAAATAAAGCTTGTTTTTCTCAGATTCACCATAAATGTGCTCAGTATGAAGCCTCTGTTGAGATCAACGGCTCAGTTTTAATAAAACTCAAAATCGAGAAAAAAGTGCATTTTAAAATCATGGCCTATAGTCCACAAAAAAAGACGAAAAAAAGTGATTTTTGTCTCTATCTTTTTTCTCGATATTTCCCTCAAATAAAGCTTGTTTTTCTCAAATTCACCATATATGTGCTTTGTATGAAGCCTCTGTTGAGATCAACAGCTCAGTTTTAATAAAACTCAAAATCGAGAAAAAAGTGCATTTTAAAATCATGGGCTATAGTCCACAAAAAAAGACGAAAAAAAGTGATTTTTGTCTCTATCTTTTTTCTCGATATTTCCCTCAAATAAAGCTTGTTTTTCTCAAATTCACCATATATGTGCTTTGTATGAAGCCTCTGTTGAGATCAACAGCTCAGTTTTAATAAAACTCAAAATCGAGAAAAAAGTGCATTTTAAAATCATGGCCTATAGTCCACAAAAAAAGACGAAAAAAAGTGATTTTTGTCTCTATCTTTTTTCTCGATATTTCCCTAAAATTTAGGTTGTTTTTCTCAAATTCACCATATGTGTGCTCAGTATGAAGCCTCTGTTAAGATCAACAGCTCAGTTTTAATAAAACTCAAAATCGAGAAAAAAGTGCATTTTAAAATCATGGGCTATAGTCCACAAAAAAAGACGAAAAAAAGTGATTTTTGTCTCTATCTTTTTTCTCGATATTTCCCTCAAATAAAGCTTGTTTTTCTCAAATTCACCATATATGTGCTCAGTATGAAGCCTCTGCTGAGATCAACAGCTCAGTTTTAATAAAACTCAAAATCGAGAAAAAAGTGCATTTTAAAATCATGGGCTATAGTCCACAAAAAAAGACGAAAATAAGTGATTTTTGTCTCTATCTTTTTTCTCGATATTTCCCTCAAATTTAGGTTGTTTTTCTCAAATTCACCATATATGTGCTCAGTATGAAGCCTCTGTTGAGATCAACAGCTCAGTTTTAATAAAACTCAAAATCGAGAAAAAAGTGCATTTTAAAATCATGGGCTATAGTCCATAAAAAAAGACGAAAAAATGTGATTTTTGTCTCTATCTTTTTTCTCGATATTTCCCTCAAATGAAGCTTGTTTTTCTCAAATTCACCATATATGTGCTCAGCATGAAGCCTCTGTTGAGATCAACAGCTCAGTTTTAATAAAACTCAAAATCGAGAAAAAAGTGCATTTTAAAATCATGGGCTATAGTCCACAAAAAAAGACGAAAAAAAGTGATTTTTGCCTCTATCTTTTTTCTCGATATTTCCCTCAAATAAAGCTTGTTTTTCTCAAATTCACCATATATGTGCTCAGTTTGAAGCCTTTGTTAAGATCAACAGCTCAGTTTTAATAAAACTCAAAATCGAGAAAAAAGTGCATTTTAAAATCATGGGCTATAGTTCACAAAAAAAGACGAAAAAAAGTGATTTTTGTCTCTATCTTTTTTCTCGATATTTCCCTCAAATAAAGCTTGTTTTTCTCAAATTCACCATATATGTGCTCAGTTTGAAGCCTTTGTTAAGATCAACAGCTCAGTTTTAATAAAACTCAAAATCGAGAAAAAAGTGCATTTTAAAATCATGGGCTATAGTCCACAAAAAAAGACGAAAAAAAGTGATTTTTGTCTCTATCTTTTTTCTCGATATTTCCCTCAAATTTAGGTTGTTTTTCTCAAATTCACCTCAGCCTCTGTTGAGATCAACAGCTCAGTTTTAATAAAACTCAAAATCGAGAAAAAAGTGCATTTTAAAATCATGGGCTATAGTTCACAAAAAAAGACGAAAAAAAGTGATTTTTGTCTCTATCTTTTTTCTCGATATTTCCCTCAAATAAAGCTTGTTTTTCTCAAATTCACCATATATGTGCTCAGTTTGAAGCCTCTGTTGAGATCAACAGCTCAGTTTTAATAAAACTCAAAATCAAGAAAAAAGTGCATTTTAAAATCATGGGCTATAGTCCACAAAAAAAGACGAAAATAAGTGATTTTTGTCTCTATCTTTTTTCTCGATATTTCCCTCAAATTTAGGTTGTTTTTCTCAAATTCACCATATATGTGCTCAGTATGAAGCCTCTGTTGAGATCAACAGCTCAGTTTTAATAAAACTCAAAATCGAGAAAAAAGTGCATTTTAAAATCATGGGCTATAGTCCATAAAAAAAGACGAAAAAAGGTGATTTTTGTCTCTATCTTTTTTCTCGATATTTCCCTCAAATGAAGCTTGTTTTTCTCAAATTCACCATATATGTGCTCAGCATGAAGCCTCTGTTGAGATCAACAGCTCAGTTTTAATAAAACTCAAAATCGAGAAAAAAGTGCATTTTAAAATCATGGGCTATAGTCCACAAAAAAAGACGAAAAAAAGTGATTTTTGTCTCTATCTTTTTGCTCGATATTTCCCTCAAATAAAGCTTGTTTTTCTCAAATTCACCATATATGTGCTCAGTTTGAAGCGTTTGTTAAGATCAACAGCTCAGTTTTAATAAAACTCAAAATCGAGAAAAAAGTGCATTTTAAAATCATGGGCTATAGTCCACAAAAAAAGACGAAAAAAAGTGATTTTTGTCTCTATCTTTTTTCTCGATATTTCCCTCAAATAAAGCTTGTTTTTCTCAAATTCACCATATATGTGCTCAGTTTGAAGCCTCTGTTGAGATCAACAGCTCAGTTTTAATAAAACTCAAAATCAAGAAAAAAGTGCATTTTAAAATCATGGGCTATAGTCCACAAAAAAAGACGAAAAAAAGTGATTTTTGTCTCTATCTTTTTTCTCGATATTTCCCTCAAATAAAGCTTGTTTTTCTCAAATTCACCATATATGTGCTCAGTTTGAAGCCTTTGTTAAGATCAACAGCTCAGTTTTAATAAAACTCAAAATCGAGAAAAAAGTGCATTTTAAAATCATGGGCTATAGTCCACAAAAAAAGACGAAAAAAAGTGATTTTTGTCTCTATCTTTTTTCTCGATATTTCCCTCAAATAAAGCTTGTTTTTCTCAAATTCACCATATATGTGCTCAGTTTGAAGCCTTTGTTAAGATCAACAGCTCAGTTTTAATAAAACTCAAAATCGAGAAAAAAGTGCATTTTAAAATCATGGGCTATAGTCCACAAAAAAAGACGAAAAAAAGTGATTTTTGTCTCTATCTTTTTTCTCGATATTTCCCTCAAATAAAGCTTGTTTTTCTCAAATTCACCATATATGTGCTCAGTTTGAAGCCTCTGTTGAGATCAACAGCTCAGTTTTAATAAAACTCAAAATCAAGAAAAAAGTGCATTTTAAAATCATGGGCTATAGTCCACAAAAAAAGACGAAAAAAAGTGATTTTTGTCTCTATCTTTTTGCTCGATATTTCCCTCAAATAAAGCTTGTTTTTCTCAAATTCACCATATATGTGCTCAGTTTGAAGCCTTTGTTAAGATCAACAGCTCAGTTTTAATAAAACTCAAAATCGAGAAAAAAGTGCATTTTAAAATCATGGGCTATAGTCCACAAAAAAAGACGAAAAAAAGTGATTTTTGTCTCTATCTTTTTTCTCGATATTTCCCTCAAATAAAGCTTGTTTTTCTCAAATTCACCATATATGTGCTCAGTTTGAAGCCTTTGTTAAGATCAACAGCTCAGTTTTAATAAAACTCAAAATCGAGAAAAAAGTGCATTTTAAAATCATGGGCTATAGTCCACAAAAAAAGACGAAAAAAAGTGATTTTTGTCTCTATCTTTTTGCTCGATATTTCCCTCAAATAAAGCTTGTTTTTCTCAAATTCACCATATATGTGCTCAGTTTGAAGCCTTTGTTAAGATCAACAGCTCAGTTTTAATAAAACTCAAAATCGAGAAAAAAGTGCATTTTAAAATCATGGGCTATAGTCCACAAAAAAAGACGAAAAAAAGTGATTTTTGTCTCTATCTTTTTTCTCGATATTTCCCTCAAATAAAGCTTGTTTTTCTCAAATTCACCATATATGTGCTCAGTTTGAAGCCTTTGTTAAGATCAACAGCTCAGTTTTAATAAAACTCAAAATCGAGAAAAAAGTGCATTTTAAAATCATGGGCTATAGTCCACAAAAAAAGACGAAAAAAAGTGATTTTTGTCTCTATCTTTTTGCTCGATATTTCCCTCAAATAAAGCTTGTTTTTCTCAAATTCACCATATATGTGCTCAGTTTGAAGCCTTTGTTAAGATCAACAGCTCAGTTTTAATAAAACTCAAAATCGAGAAAAAAGTGCATTTTAAAATCATGGGCTATAGTCCACAAAAAAAGACGAAAAAAAGTGATTTTTGTCTCTATCTTTTTTCTCGATATTTCCCTCAAATAAAGCTTGTTTTTCTCAAATTCACCATATATGTGCTCAGTTTGAAGCCTCTGTTGAGATCAACAGCTCAGTTTTAATAAAACTCAAAATCAAGAAAAAAGTGCATTTTAAAATCATGGGCTATAGTCCACAAAAAAAGACGAAAAAAAGTGATTTTTGTCTCTATCTTTTTTCTCGATATTTCCCTCAAATAAAGCTTGTTTTTCTCAAATTCACCATATATGTGCTCAGTTTGAAGCCTTTGTTAAGATCAACAGCTCAGTTTTAATAAAACTCAAAATCGAGAAAAAAGTGCATTTTAAAATCATGGGCTATAGTCCACAAAAAAAGACGAAAAAAAGTGATTTTTGTCTCTATCTTTTTTCTCGATATTTCCCTCAAATAAAGCTTGTTTTTCTCAAATTCACCATATATGTGCTCAGTTTGAAGCCTCTGTTGAGATCAACAGCTCAGTTTTAATAAAACTCAAAATCAAGAAAAAAGTGCATTTTAAAATCATGGGCTATAGTCCACAAAAAAAGACGAAAAAAAGTGATTTTTGTCTCTATCTTTTTTCTCGATATTTCCCTCAAATAAAGCTTGTTTTTCTCAAATTCACCATATATGTGCTCAGTTTGAAGCCTCTGTTGAGATCAACAGCTCAGTTTTAATAAAACTCAAAATCAAGAAAAAAGTGCATTTTAAAATCATGGGCTATAGTCCACAAAAAAAGACGAAAAAAAGTGATTTTTGTCTCTATCTTTTTTCTCGATATTTCCCTCAAATAAAGCTTGTTTTTCTCAAATTCACCATATATGTGCTCAGTTTGAAGCCTTTGTTAAGATCAACAGCTCAGTTTTAATAAAACTCAAAATCGAGAAAAAAGTGCATTTTAAAATCATGGGCTATAGTCCACAAAAAAAGACGAAAAAAAGTGATTTTTGTCTCTATCTTTTTTCTCGATATTTCCCTCAAATAAAGCTTGTTTTTCTCAAATTCACCATATATGTGCTCAGTTTGAAGCCTCTGTTGAGATCAACAGCTCAGTTTTAATAAAACTCAAAATCAAGAAAAAAGTGCATTTTAAAATCATGGGCTATAGTCCACAAAAAAAGACGAAAAAAAGTGATTTTTGTCTCTATCTTTTTTCTCGATATTTCCCTCAAATAAAGCTTGTTTTTCTCAAATTCACCATATATGTGCTCAGTTTGAAGCCTTTGTTAAGATCAACAGCTCAGTTTTAATAAAACTCAAAATCGAGAAAAAAGTGCATTTTAAAATCATGGGCTATAGTCCACAAAAAAAGACGAAAAAAAGTGATTTTTGTCTCTATCTTTTTTCTCGATATTTCCCTCAAATTTAGGTTGTTTTTCTCAAATTCACCATATATGTGCTCAGTATGAAGCCTCTGTTGAGATCAACAGCTCAGTTTTAATAAAACTCAAAATCAAGAAAAAAGTGCATTTTAAAATCATAGGCTATAGTCCACAAAAAAAGACGAAAAAAGGTGATTTTTGTCTCTATCTTTTTTCTCGATATTTCCCTCAAATAAAGCTTGTTTTTCTCAAATGCACCATATATGTGCTCAGTATGAAGCCTCTGTTGAGATCAACAGCTCAGTTTTAATAAAACTCAAAATCGAGAAAAAAGTGCATTTTAAAATCATGGGCTATAGTCCACAAAAAAAGACGAAAAAAAGTGATTTTTGTCTCTATCTTTTTTCTCGATATTTCCCTCAAATAAAGCTTGTTTTTCTCAGATTCACCATATATGTGCTCAGTATGAAGCCTCTGTTGAGATCAACAGCTCAGTTTTAATAAAACTCAAAATCGAGAAAAAAGTGCATTTTAAAATCATGGGCCATAGTCCACAAAAAAAGACGAAAAAAGGTGATTTTTGTCTCTATCTTTTTTCTCGATATTTCCCTCAAATAAAGCTTGTTTTTCTCAAATTCACCATATATGTGCTCAGTTTGAAGCCTTTGTTAAGATCAACAGCTCAGTTTTAATAAAACTCAAAATCGAGAAAAAAGTGCATTTTAAAATCATGGGCTATAGTCCACAAAAAAAGACGAAAAAAAGTGATTTTTGTCTCTATCTTTTTTCTCGATATTTCCCTCAAATTTAGGCTGTTTTTCTCAAATTCACCATATATGTGCTCAGTTTGAAGCCTTTGTTAAGATCAACAGCTCAGTTTTAATAAAACTCAAAATCGAGAAAAAAGTGCATTTTAAAATCATGGGCTATAGTCCACAAAAAAAGACGAAAAAAAGTGATTTTTGTCTCTATCTTTTTTCTCGATATTTCCCTCAAATTTAGGTTGTTTTTCTCAAATTCACCATATATGTGCTCAGTATGAAGCCTCTGTTGAGATCAAGAGCGCAGTTTTAATAAAACTCAAAATCAAGAAAAAAGTGCATTTTAAAATCATGGGCTATAGTCCACAAAAAAAGACGAAAAAAAGTGATTTTTGTCTCTATCTTTTTTCTCGATATTTCCCTCAAATTTAGGTTGTTTTTCTCAAATTCACCATATATGTGCTCAGTATGAAGCCTCTGTTGAGGTCAACAGCTCAGTTTTAATAAAACTCAAAATCAAGAAAAAAGTGCATTTTAAAATCATGGGCAGTCCATAAAAAAAGACGAAAAAAGGTGATTTTTGTCTCTATCTTTTTTCTCGATATTTCCCTCAAATAAAGCTTGTTTTTCTCAAATTCACCATATATGTGCTCAGTATGAAGCCTCTGTTGAGATCAACAGCTCAGTTTTAATAAAACTCAAAATCAAGAAAAAAGTGCATTTTAAAATCATGGGCTATAGTCCATAAAAAAAGACGAAAAAAGGTGATTTTTGTCTCTATCTTTTTTCTCGATATTTCCCTCAAATAAAGCTTGTTTTTCTCAAATTCACCATATATGTGCTCAGTATGAAGCCTCTGTTGAGATCAACAGCTCAGTTTTAATAAAACTCAAAATCAAGAAAAAAGTGCATTTTAAAATCATGGGCTATAGTCCATAAAAAAAGACGAAAAAAGGTGATTTTTGTCTCTATCTTTTTTCTCGATATTTCCCTCAAATAAAGCTTGTTTTTCTCAAATTCACCATATATGTGCTCAGTGTGAAGCATCTGTTGAGATCAACAGCTCAGTTTTAATAAAACTCAAGATCAAGAAAAAAGTGCATTTTAAAATCATGGGCTATAGTCCACAAAAAAAGACGAAAAAAAGTGATTTTTGTCTCTATCTTTTTTCTCGATATTTCCCTCAAATTTAGGTAGTTTTTCTCAAATTCACCATATATGTGCTCAGTATGAAGCCTCTGTTGAGATCAACAGCTCAGTTTTAATAAAACTCAAAATCAAGAAAAAAGTGCATTTTAAAATCATGGGCTATAGTCCACAAAAAAAGACGAAAAAAAGTGATTTTTGTCTCTATCTTTTTTCTCGATATTTCCCTCAAATAAAGCTTGTTTTTCTCAAATTCACCATATATGTGCTCAGTTTGAAGCCTTTGTTAAGATCAACAGCTCAGTTTTAATAAAACTCAAAATCGAGAAAAAAGTGCATTTTAAAATCATGGGCTATAGTCCACAAAAAAAGACGAAAAAAAGTGATTTTTGTCTCTATCTTTTTTCTCGATATTTCCCTCAAATTTAGGTTGTTTTTCTCAAATTCACCATATATGTGCTCAGTATGAAGCCTTTGTTAAGATCAACAGCTCAGTTTTAATAAAACTCAAAATCGAGAAAAAAGTGCATTTTAAAATCATGGGCTATAGTCTACAAAAAAAGACGAAAAAAGGTGATTTTTGTCTCTATCTTTTTTCTCGATATTTCCCTCAAATAAAGCTTGTTTTTCTCAAATTCACCATATATGTGCTCAGTATGAAGCCTCTGTTGAGATCAACAGCTCAGTTTTAATAAAACTCAAAATCGAGAAAAAAGTGCATTTTAAAATCATGGTCTATAGTCCACAAAAAAAGACGAAAAAAAGTGATTTTTGTCTCTATCTTTTTTCTCGATATTTCCCTCAAATTTAGGTTGTTTTTCTCAAATTCACCATATATGTGCTCAGTATGAAGCCTCTGTTGAGATCAACAGCTCAGTTTTAATAAAACTCAAAATCAAGAAAAAAGTGCATTTTAAAATCATGGGCTATAGTCCATAAAAAAAGAGGAAAAAAGGTGATTTTTGTCTCTATCTTTTTTCTCGATATTTCCCTCAAATAAAGCTTGTTTTTCTCAAATTCACCATATATGTGCTCAGTATGAAGCCTCTGTTGAGATCAACAGCTCAGTTTTAATAAAACTCAAAATCAAGAAAAAAGTGCATTTTAAAATCATGGGCTATAGTCCATAAAAAAAGACGAAAAAAGGTGATTTTTGTCTATCTTTTTTCTCGATATTTCCCTCAAATTTAGGTTGTTTTTCTCAAATTCACCATATATGTGCTCAGTATGAAGCCTCTGTTGAGATCAAGAGCGCAGTTTTAATAAAACTCAAAATCAAGAAAAAAGTGCATTTTAAAATCATGGGCTATAGTCCACAAAAAAAGACGAAAAAAAGTGATTTTTGTCTCTATCTTTTTTCTCGATATTTCCCTCAAATAAAGCTTGTTTTTCTCAGATTCACCATATATGTGCTCAGTATGAAGCCTCTGTTGAGATCAACAGCTCAGTTTTAATAAAACTCAAAATCGAGAAAAAAGTGCATTTTAAAATCATGGGCTATAGTCCACAAAAAAAGACGAAAAAAGGTGATTTTTGTCTCTATCTTTTTTCTCGATATTTCCCTCAAATAAAGCTTGTTTTTCTCAAATTCACCATATATGTGCTCAGTTTGAAGCCTTTGTTAAGATCAACAGCTCAGTTTTAATAAAACTCAAAATCGAGAAAAAAGTGCATTTTAAAATCATGGGCTATAGTCCACAAAAAAAGACGAAAAAAAGTGATTTTTGTCTCTATCTTTTTTCTCGATATTTCCCTCAAATTTAGGCTGTTTTTCTCAAATTCACCATATATGTGCTCAGTATGAAGCCTCTGTTGAGATCAACAGCTCAGTTTTAATAAAACTCAAAATCAAGAAAAAAGTGCATTTTAAAATCATGGGCTATAGTCCACAAAAAAAGACGAAAAAAAGTGATTTTTGTCTCTATCTTTTTTCTCGATATTTCCCTCAAATAAAGCTTGTTTTTCTCAGATTCACCATATATGTGCTCAGTATGAAGCCTCTGTTGAGATCAACAGCTCAGTTTTAATAAAACTCAAAATCAAGAAAAAAGTGCATTTTAAAATCATGGGCTATAGTCCACAAAAAAAGATGAAAAAGGCGATATTTGTCTCTATCTTTTTTCTCGATATTTCCCTCAAATAAAGCTTGTTTTTCTCAGATTCACCATATATGTGCTCAGTATGAAGCCTCTGTTGAGATCAACAGCTCAGTTTTAATAAAACTCAAAATCGAGAAAAAAGTGCATTTTAAAATCATGGGCTATAGTCCACAAAAAAAGACGAAAAAAAGTGATTTTTGTCTCTATCTTTTTTCTCGATATTTCCCTCAAATAAAGCTTGTTTTTCTCAGATTCACCATATATATGCTCAGTATGAAGCCTCTGTTGAGATCAACAGCTCAGTTTTAATAAAACTCAAAATCGAGAAAAAAGTGCATTTTAAAATCATGGGCTATAGTCCACAAAAAAAGATGAAAAAGGCGATATTTGTCTCTATCTTTTTTCTCGATATTTCCCTCAAATAAAGCTTGTTTTTCTCAGATTCACCATATATGTGCTCAGTATGAAGCCTCTGTTGAGATCAACAGCTCAGTTTTAATAAAACTCAAAATCGAGAAAAAAGTGCATTTTAAAATCATGGGCTATAGTCCACAAAAAAAGACGAAAAAAAGTGATTTTTGTCTCTATCTTTTTTCTCGATATTTCCCTCAAATAAAGCTTGTTTTTCTCAGATTCACCATATATGTGCTCAGTATGAAGCCTCTGTTGAGATCAACAGCTCAGTTTTAATAAAACTCAAAATCGAGAAAAAAGTGCATTTTAAAATCATGGGCTATAGTCCACAAAAAAAGACGAAAAAAAGTGATTTTTGTCTCTATCTTTTTTCTCGATATTTCCCTCAAATTTAGGTTGTTTTTCTCAAATTCACCATATATGTGCTCAGTATGAAGCCTCTGTTGAGGTCAACAGCTCAGTTTTAATAAAACTCAAAATCAAGAAAAAAGTGCATTTTAAAATCATGGGCAGTCCATAAAAAAAGACGAAAAAAGGTGATTTTTGTCTCTATCTTTTTTCTCGATATTTCCCTCAAATAAAGCTTGTTTTTCTAAAATTCACCATATATGTGCTCAGTATGAAGCCTCTGTTGAGATCAACAGCTCAGTTTTAATAAAACTCAAAATCAAGAAAAAAGTGCATTTTAAAATCATGGGCTATAGTCCATAAAAAAAGACGAAAAAAGGTGATTTTTGTCTCTATCTTTTTTCTCGATATTTCCCTCAAATAAAGCTTGTTTTTCTCAAATTCACCATATATGTGCTCAGTATGAAGCCTCTGTTGAGATCAACAGCTCAGTTTTAATAAAACTCAAAATCAAGAAAAAAGTGCATTTTAAAATCATGGGCTATAGTCCATAAAAAAAGACGAAAAAAGGTGATTTTTGTCTCTATCTTTTTTCTCGATATTTCCCTCAAATAAAGCTTGTTTTTCTCAAATTCACCATATATGTGCTCAGTTTGAAGCCTTTGTTAAGATCAACAGCTCAGTTTTAATAAAACTCAAAATCGAGAAAAAAGTGCATTTTAAAATCATGGGCTATAGTCCACAAAAAAAGACGAAAAAAAGTGATTTTTGTCTCTATCTTTTTTCTCGATATTTCCCTCAAATTTAGGTTGTTTTTCTCAAATTCACCATATATGTGCTCAGTATGAAGCCTTTGTTAAGATCAACAGCTCAGTTTTAATAAAACTCAAAATCGAGAAAAAAGTGCATTTTAAAATCATGGGCTATAGTCTACAAAAAAAGACGAAAAAAGGTGATTTTTGTCTCTATCTTTTTTCTCGATATTTCCCTCAAATAAAGCTTGTTTTTCTCAAATTCACCATATATGTGCTCAGTATGAAGCCTCTGTTGAGATCAACAGCTCAGTTTTAATAAAACTCAAAATCGAGAAAAAAGTGCATTTTAAAATCATGGTCTATAGTCCACAAAAAAAGACGAAAAAAAGTGATTTTTGTCTCTATCTTTTTTCTCGATATTTCCCTCAAATTTAGGTTGTTTTTCTCAAATTCACCATATATGTGCTCAGTATGAAGCCTCTGTTGAGATCAACAGCTCAGTTTTAATAAAACTCAAAATCAAGAAAAAAGTGCATTTTAAAATCATGGGCTATAGTCCATAAAAAAAGAGGAAAAAAGGTGATTTTTGTCTCTATCTTTTTTCTCGATATTTCCCTCAAATAAAGCTTGTTTTTCTCAAATTCACCATATATGTGCTCAGTATGAAGCCTCTGTTGAGATCAACAGCTCAGTTTTAATAAAACTCAAAATCAAGAAAAAAGTGCATTTTAAAATCATGGGCTATAGTCCATAAAAAAAGACGAAAAAAGGTGATTTTTGTCTCTATCTTTTTTCTCGATATTTCCCTCAAATAAAGCTTGTTTTTCTCAAATTCACCATATATGTGCTCAGTTTGAAGCCTTTGTTAAGATCAACAGCTCAGTTTTAATAAAACTCAAAATCGAGAAAAAAGTGCATTTTAAAATCATGGTCTATAGTCCACAAAAAAAGACGAAAAAAAGTGATTTTTGTCTCTATCTTTTTTCTCGATATTTCCCTCAAATTTAGGTTGTTTTTCTCAAATTCACCATATATGTGCTCAGTATGAAGCCTCTGTTGAGATCAACAGCTCAGTTTTAATAAAACTCAAAATCAAGAAAAAAGTGCATTTTAAAATCATGGGCTATAGTCCATAAAAAAAGACGAAAAAAGGTGATTTTTGTCTCTATCTTTTTTCTCGATATTTCCCTCAAATAAAGCTTGTTTTTCTCAAATTCACCATATATGTGCTCAGTTTGAAGCCTTTGTTAAGATCAACAGCTCAGTTTTAATAAAACTCAAAATCGAGAAAAAAGTGCATTTTAAAATCATGGTCTATAGTCCACAAAAAAAGACGAAAAAAAGTGATTTTTGTCTCTATCTTTTTTCTCGATATTTCCCTCAAATTTAGGTTGTTTTTCTCAAATTCACCATATATGTGCTCAGTATGAAGCCTCTGTTGAGATCAACAGCTCAGTTTTAATAAAACTCAAAATCAAGAAAAAAGTGCATTTTAAAATCATGGGCTATAGTCCATAAAAAAAGACGAAAAAAGGTGATTTTTGTCTCTATCTTTTTTCTCGATATTTCCCTCAAATAAAGCTTGTTTTTCTCAAATTCACCATATATGTGCTCAGTTTGAAGCCTTTGTTAAGATCAACAGCTCAGTTTTAATAAAACTCAAAATCAAGAAAAAAGTGCATTTTAAAATCATGGGCAGTCCATAAAAAAAGACGAAAAAAGGTGATTTTTGTCTCTATCTTTTTTCTCGATATTTCCCTCAAATAAAGCTTGTTTTTCTCAAATTCACCATATATGTGCTCAGTATGAAGCCTCTGTTGAGATCAACAGCTCAGTTTTAATAAAACTCAAAATCAAGAAAAAAGTGCATTTTAAAATCATGGGCTATAGTCCATAAAAAAAGAGGAAAAAAGGTGATTTTTGTCTCTATCTTTTTTCTCGATATTTCCCTCAAATAAAGCTTGTTTTTCTCAAATTCACCATATATGTGCTCAGTATGAAGCCTCTGTTGAGATCAACAGCTCAGTTTTAATAAAACTCAAAATCAAGAAAAAAGTGCATTTTAAAATCATGGGCAATAGTCCATAAAAAAAGACGAAAAAAGGTGATTTTTGTCTCTATCTTTTTTCTCGATATTTCCCTCAAATAAAGCTTGTTTTTCTCAAA